>JAQIXS010003195.1:0-19000 GCA_034700785.1 Rossiulus vilnensis
GCGAGGGACACATCAAGCTCACCGACTTCGGCCTGTGCACCGGATTCAGGTGGACGCACAACTCGAAGTACTATCAGAGAAACGGTGAGTATTTTAAGACGCGCGCGCGCGCAAAAAGGGGTTTCGGACGACGATATATTGTCGGTGCGCGCGCGTGGAATAATTCAGGGTGTCTGGCCATCTGGAAAACTTGGAAATGTCCGGGAAATTAATGTTGTCTGGAAACGTCAGGAAAATGTCATGGAAATTCATTCCATTTCTGGAAACCAAGTTACCCATTTCGAAATTATTTACCGTGACAAATTCATCCCAAACGCCCCAAGCATACCCGAACAGCCACTTAACTTTTTGGTGCGGTTTGATAGGATAATTTCATATGCCTTGATAACTGTGTTAGCAACAATAAAGGCGGGGAAACCGTCTTGAATTTCTTCTTTTCATGATGTTTCTAAATTGTCTCGATAAAACCAGTCACGAGTAATTCAATCGCTAACTTCCTTTAAAACGGGTTAAAGAGCTTCGTATCATAAGTGACGTGGACATCTTTTTTTTGGAAGGCATGACTCATGTTAAAGTCATGGAATTTAAAGAGTACCAAAACCAGTATACACCCTGTCGGGCGCATTTTTTTTCCTGCCGGAATGTTCCCCCCGTACGTTTACAGAGAAAGTCATTTCCGTTGTGTTTTTCTATTCCTAAATAATGCCGAAGAGAATAAATGGACGACAAAGAGGTTAGTAGCTGTTGGAAATCTCGAAGTTCGGGAGGGAGGAAAGTGATTTCCCCTCAGCCGCAATCTGTTGTTTCGTGCGCATGCTCGATGCGATGCATTCGATCGGTCAGAGATTTCATCCGATAATCGTGCAAATCTACTCTCGTTGCCTCGTTTGAAACCCTTTTCGTTCTCTTTATTTTTTGGCATGCCGTTCGGTCGTTTCCAACGTCAGTACCTATGATGCTGACTGATGCATGTCGAATTTTTGGATTGTCCCAATTTACTTGTTTTGCGTGATGTATTTGACCAACGTTGCGCCGCTTCCACCAAGGTGCGGGGCGAAAATTATTGAACTAATTCGATGAAAATCGCTCTCGATTCGCTCAGGTGAACACGGTCGTCAGGATTCCATGGACCTCGACGACAGTTGCTGGACGAACGAGTGTCGGTGCCACAGTAGCTCGGCGGCGACGTCCACCGGCAACGTCCTCAAGCCGTTGGAACGGAGGAGGCTGCGAAGAGAGCATCAGAGGTGCCTCGCCCACTCCCTGGTCGGAACGCCTAATTACATCGCTCCGGAAGTGCTGATGAGGACGGGTCAGTGAAAGCCTTTCCGTGCCGTGCTAAAGTTAGCGTCGAATTTTTTAACAGAACTTGAAAGTATATAACATCCGTTTCTTCTCGCAGGATACACGCAACTGTGCGACTGGTGGAGCGTCGGCGTCATCATGTACGAAATGCTCATCGGCCAACCACCGTTTCTGGCAGATTCCCCCGCGCAGACTCAGGCCAAGGTAAGATTCAGAGACGAGCTTTTCATTTCTGTAATTGGCACCCTTAAAAATAAGAGGCCAGGTATCTCTAAAATGAATAAGGAATAAAATAATGCATCCTAAAAATAGTCCTAAACTTCAAATCTTGGCAACTGTTTGCCACCCTGAGCGTGGCATATTCTTGGTGACTGTAGGAATTCATGTCCTGTTGGTAGTGGTTTTTTTTCCAAGCACATTAAAAACCTAATGCCTGTTGCGTCCACCCCGCAGGTCATCAATTGGGAGTCTTGGTTGCGCATTCCAAAGCACGACAACTTCTCGTCGGAGGCGAAGGACCTAATCCTGAAACTGTGCACCAGCCACGACAAGAGGCTGGGCAAGAACGGAGCCGCCGAAGTCAAGAGTCATCCGTTCTTCGTGGGCGTCGACTTCGAGGAGGGCCTGAGACGCCAGCGCGCTCCCTACTTCCCCACCATCCGCTACGCCACGGACACGTCCAACTTTGACCCGGTGGACCCGGAAAAGCTTAGGAACAGTGACGGCAGCGACGAGAGCCGCTCGGAACAGGGCAGCGACGGGGGAAAGCACCCGGAGCACGCCTTCTTCGAGTTCACGTTCAGAAGGTTCTTCGACGACGGAGGGCACGCGTATCCCACGAGGACGGGGGGAGTGGACGAGAGCGACGGTCAGAGTCCGGTCTACGTGTGAACGACCGATAAAGGGCCTTCGGCTCTTGAGGTTTGTTTTCTCGTTGGCCGCGCGCGTCTCGCGGATTCCGGTCGGGTCGTGCCAAACTGCGGAATCGCCAAAACCGTTTCCTCGCTGGTGGCGAGTAATAACCAGCGTGGTGTCGGGCGAGATCGGATTGCGGCGAAAAAAAAGGCGGATGCTCCGGTCGGAGATGATTCGAGGGTCTTCGGAGACTCGCTCGTAGATATGGAATCTGGTTGGTTTTCGAATGCGCCGCTGTCAGACGAAACATGGCCGAAACGAGCATTTCATTGGACTAGAATGTTCCGTTAGGAAGAGGGTCGACCGCGTTAACAAAACCGCCGTGCGGGTTTTTCCTCGAAGGCCATTTACGACTGAATATCATATTCAAATTTATTGTAAATATCGTTTCGTTTTCCAGATATCAAATTTTATTTCTTATGCACCGGATGGAGTTTGATATCACTTGCCGAGTTGGGCGTTTTTAAATTTTTGGAAACGCCGCTTTTCTGCCTCTGACGGATCGTCCATTCCATCCTCTTACCGATTTCCGAACGTTTATAAACGCCACTAGGTGGGCGATTTCTCGTTCTGTCGAGTGCAGTAGAAATGAATTTGAAATCTGTCTGGTTTTAGTGGGAAATGGCCTTCGTAGCGTTCTCCAGTGGTCTCGATCGTGCGGTAGGCCCTCTTAGGAACTGTCGAGGTTTGGCCAGATCTTGTCTGTCACGGTGGCACGAGAGGCACTGCTCATATCGGTAGAGAAATAAAGAGCTTACACACCGGTGAATGCGCGCAGGATGGGGGGGGGGGGGGAGGAAGTAAGAAATATTCCGCCCAGCGCCCATGGTTTCCGTTTCTAAATTTCCCAGTTCGTTTTGAAGACAATGACGATGAGGGTGACGTCGCGAACGTTCCTTTCGAGTTTTTAAGATTTATTTGAAAAACAAAAATAGAATATAAGAATTTAATATTTCAAAAAAAAAAAAAAAAATGAACAGAGTTTAGAAACGTCGAACGATATTAACGTTTAAAAGCAAAGTGAAAGCAGAAGCGAAATGCCACCCGACCACTCGGTGGTTCAGCCTAAAAACCGTAAAGTCGCTCTCATTCCTGGCGTGGAATCGCACGAAACTGGAGAATGGTTTGCCCACCACACACTCCTTCCCATCGCGGACGATGCGGACCCTCGCGGATCAAAAAATGCGATGAAAATCATCTCCCAAATTCCGATGCGAATCCCTCTTTCGCTTTTTTTTTTAAAAAAAACCCTGGGCAGACGCTCCGCGAGAGCATTTTCCTTCGATGCCCACGAAAAAAAAAAAGAATTGGACGTCTTTTCTAAACCTTGAATTTTAAAATTTTCATCTCGGCGATTCAGAAACATTAAATTTGCTCCGTCGAGGGAGGTGGTGGAGGATGTCCCCAAATCGCCCAGCCGTCCAACAATTTCTAACCGAACCTTTGTTAACACGAGCGTAACCATGAGCTACGCTCGTTTCAGAGGTTTGGTCAGACGTTGTCAGCGGCGTGGGTTATCCGATGGGCATCCCATCAGGACTTAGGTCATCTTGAAAACAAGGTTGAACAGTTAGTTATACTTTTTTTTAAAAAAAATTGAAACATTGAGGAAAAATTACCCTCGCGAGCGTCAATGTTTTAAAATATAGGCTGCAGGGAACTTTTTAATGTAACTAACTGATTTCTTCGTGATGAGAAGAAGTTAAAGCATGGCAGACGATTTCACGTACGGATGCTGAATATTTCTCTGAAATGAAAGTCGCGGAACAGGATGAGCTGATTTATCTCTCAAAATTTTTGGGTACGAGCGGGATTCTTCTCGTAACTCAACTAGAAATAAGTCTTAAAAAAATTTTTTTTAATCAATGAATTGCATTTTTAATATTCTGAATCCGATGACGTCGATTTTAAAAATTATTCCTTTTCCCCGAAGTTCTTGCGCGTTTTATGTATAGATAAATCTTTATTATATTGTATATTGCCTCCGGGGTCGCGAAACGTTTTAAACTTGCCGAAGCTTCCTCCTTTTTTTTTTCTTTTTTCAGTCGAAAAAAGTGTGGCTCTTGAAAAGAGTGGCGTCTCAAAACAGATTTTATGGAAAGGGGTAACCCGAGCGCACTCCGCTCGCTTACCCACTTCTGAATAAGTTATTCGTTGTTGTTGTTGTTGTTTTTGTTGTTGCTGCAATACTCATTTTTTATTTATTTTCCCCCTGATAATGGTTCTCCCAGTGACGCTGTGATGTAGTCCATTTCTCCTCCTCCCCCAACGCCTTATTATTATTATTAATTTTCTAGAAGCTATTACACGTTAGGTGTAGGGTCTGTTATTGGCCAGCGACCAATAATTCTGGAATGTCCCGTTACATCGACGGAGTTTTCAAAAACAAAAATTGTTTCTGGTTTGACTTTTAACAGGCGTTTGCATAATAAGGACAACGTTTTAATTCTTTAACGAGATAAATGCGTCGCGATCTCGATTTTTAAAAAAAATTCCATTATTTTCCTGAACTTCCCAATTTTTTTGAAACGATTCTGGGAAATGGAGACCGCGATCCATTTCCGTCGCCCGAATGGCCACTCGCTGGCCAACTGCAGACCTGGACGTCGAAAATGAGTTTTTGACGAAATACATCCGACTCCCCATTTCATATTGTATAATTTTGTAAATGGAAAAAAAATTTCGGGGAGGCTGCTCCCAGTCGCCTCCCCGCGTACTTTGTATAAACGTGTAAATAATAAGCATAGGCGATCGAACCGAGCGCATCTGCCCCGTTCTCTCGCAAAATCGTTTATTGGGGATATTGCCGATGAATGAATTCATTTGCCGCTAAGGATCTGTAATTAAAACTGTTTTCTTGCTGGTACGTTTGCTCGATATTGTTAATTTTTTTGTTTAATCGTGTCCAGTATATACCTACCCTACACCTGAAATGGATATCTCGCATTTCAACTCTTAAATCTGCAGTGATTTGAAAGGCTGGAAAGGTCGTTTATAGTGTATGCAACAGAACATTTTTATTTTACACTAATGAGCGCGTTTAATATTATTCATTGGGCAATACCAATTATGAGCTTTACAACAATGATTTTGCCTATTTTATGTCTCGTATTTATACAGCACAGCCGAAGGGATTTGTCTCGCGTCACCTTTCGGCATCGGTCAGACACCACGGGAAAATGGAAAACTAATCGCAACAGTAGCTTTCAGACGGATTCTGGGATTCCGGCAGCGGATTTCATCAGGTAATCGAAATTTTAAGTGACAGCAACGTAGGGGTTGTGGGTACACGATGTTTATGTAAGTCGCTCAAAAGGAATTGGCCCAGATCTGGTCATAGCCAAAAAAATAAAATTTAGAAATCCTGCAGGTCCGTGCCCTTCAAATATGGTCATCTGGGTAAACGACCACAGTTTCATGTTTTGCAACCGATCGAGAATTTTCTTTTCAAATTTATAACTTCCCGAACGTGCCTCAGATTCGCGTTTCGAGGTTTTAAGTAACCGAACATTTTCAAGGGGGAAACCGATTAAGATTTTGCATCATCCGCCAAAAATTACGATATTTTTTAGGCTAAGTAGAGACAACTGCAGTCGTTTCGTGAAACAGTCCGCTGGTACATGAACGATCGGAGGAAAAAAAACGTTTGAAAAATAGGATGCTACGTGTGATGCGACGGCATTTACGTCGATAAACGAAGCGTGCATAAAACATCCGACGCTCGAACGAAATGAGCAAAGAAGAAGAAGCAAAGTGTCAGCAGCACCGGTCGGCCTCCGGTTGCGCTTCCATCAGTTGCATGGCTTCCCTGGGCCTGCTGAACCCGTTCTTGATTCCTTCCCAACCGTCTTCCGCTTTCAGTTCCCCCGTTTGGATACGGTGGAAGATCTCCGAGGACATTTGGTTGAACACCCTTTCCACGTTCAGCCCCGACTTGGCCGAAGTCTCCAAGAATCCCAGTCTGTAGAATTGGGCGAACTGCAGCGCCTCCTCGTACGACACTTCGCGCCGGTGCTCCAGGTCGCACTTGCAACCCACCAGATGGAAGACGGCCTTGTGCGGCTCGATGTGCCGCCGCGCTTCGTACAGCCACTCGGCCATGTGCTCGAAGCTGGCCCGCTTCGTGATGTCGTACACCAGAAGCGCCCCCACCGAGTTCCTGTAGTAAGACTGCGTGATGGACCTGAGGCGAAAACGAACAAACCATCGATGAAAAGGTACAGACAGTGCACGAGGCATGATATCTTTACTGAGTAGAGTACAGAGTCGAATCGAATCGAAGTGATAAAATACACGAGGGTGTTGGGCTACCTCCACCGGCCAGTGTCCACGTACACTCTGTTTTTCTCAGTTCAACTCGATACTCTACTGTCAGCACAGATATGTCATGTGGTACGGGACACAATCCATCAATCATCAATACTTTATTTTTTTTAGAAATAAACTATGTTTATTATTATTGTAACACATGTTACATGACCATGGCCATGACACTGGTGACGTGTGGTTACAAGTGGGGATTCGATTGCGGTTACTGTTTTCTGGTAAACTTAAGACGCACATAGCAAGAGTGTGCAACATTAATTTTTATTTATGATTTTAGAATAAACGATTTTCTTGAAGTAGTATGGTGAAAGTCATGATTTTAATGAGTATATTTCAAGAAAATCGTTTATACTAAAATCATACATAAAAATTAATGCCGCATATACTCTTGCTATGTGCGTCTCAAGTTTACCAGAAAACAGTAATCAAAATCGAATCCACTGCCCCTTATATAACCACACATGAAACCCTCAACCCACCCCCTGGTGACCTGGTGATGTCATTGATATGTATATACACATGATCCCAAAGGGAATGAAAGAGATCAATAGGCAATTTGCTGATGCTGTACGAGTGGGGTAGAATGAAAGTGCTCGAAATATATATAGGGCCTACGAATAATGCAGGAAACGTACCTGAACCTCTCCTGTCCGGCGGTGTCCCACAGTTGTAGTTTGACCCTGACGTCGTCGGTGACTTCGACTAGCCGGGCGAAGAAGTCGACCCCGACGGTGGGTTCGCACACTTCCACGAACTTTCCATTGGTGAAGGCCCTGAGCAGAGAACTTTTGCCCACCGTGCTGTCTCCGATCAGGATCAAGCGAAATTGATAGTCGAATATGGGATCTACCATAGCGGTGTTCAGTGAAAATTTAAAAGGACTCTCTCACGTGTACATGTGTAGAAGAAGAAAACACACACACACCCCCTCCCGCAACATCAATCAGGAACCAGGAAGGCTTAAAATAAAAGCAACACTTCATGGGTCCCCAACGAATTAATCGACCAGCGAGGACTGGAGGGCGCCAACAACGACCGCAATTCCCATCACGCTTTCAGGAATCTTCGGCAGTATTTATCGGCTTTCTTCGGTATCCATGGAGGGAGACTCTTCCCTAGAGTCTCTGACTCATTTTCGGTACGCTGGCCGCCATCTTGGGACTCGCGGCCGTGGGGGAGGGGGATGGGCCCATAAACGAAGGACGTCGTGAAATAGTGATTTAATTTCCATTCGACGAATTAATTGCCTAGAAAGTGTAACGAAATATGACTCGAGACATTATTTGGAATTTGCAATTAATGGCGATTAAGCTGTATCGCAAATACATAACCGGAATGTAGTTTTATTCCCCGGACGTATTTTATGGAAGACCCCTTATACAATCGATGATATTACTGATGACATTATTACCAGCGATCATTCGCGATCGCGTTGAATTCGTATCTTTTTTACGGGCCGTCGACCTCGCACGATCGCCAGTAACGTCATTCTCGGAGGGTGATGATCTGGTGGGGTCCGCTTGCCCATTGCTTAACTTCGAGTACCAACATGGCCGCCGCGGACGAAAGTTGGCTTCACTCGGGCGCAACGCGATCCTCTCGTTCTGGAATTTCCATTCGGTGTTCTATGAATGGAGAGAGTGCGATTGTTGTCATCGACCTCGGAGGTGAATGTAATCTTCTCACGGATCTGATTTCGATCGAGATATGATCAAATGTCTCCATTGCACTCGGAGTTCCTGAAGCCATGGCAGCTTCAATACCGAATGGAGGAGACAAGAGAGGGTCTGCAATTACGTGTACCGGTCAGCATCAGCAGCATCAGGCTGAATCATGCGCCTCCGATTGCACTTCTTCGTTGGGCACGAGGAATTCGACCACTTCGCTGACGACCAAAGTCAAGAAGTATTTCTCCGGCATTAAAAAGTGGTAAATAAATGAGTGCAGGCCTGCACCTTGTGTTTGCACGTTCCTAGCTCCTAGGTTAATAGGCAGTCCACCTCGAGGTGGACTGGCTAGTGTCGTTGGTGCAGAGCATCTATAGTAGGCCCTGGTTGGTACAAGTGTGACTCTGACACTGTCTGCTCAGTCGACACAATTCGCAACAGGATGTTTTCAAAAGCTGTCTCCTCCCCTAGCGCAAGGATGCCTTGCCTTTGCGTCACGTCCATCTCTTTCATGCCCTACTGGCATTCTTGATACATGTACCCAATGAACTGTACGACTGATTGTGTGGATTGTCTGATTGGACATTGTTTCTACACCATGCCTTCAAGAAACTTGCAGTTCAGTTCAATTCAGTACATCGATGTCAGTGTGTTATATTGGGTGGGGTGAGGAGCTGAGTCGACCAAGCCGCCACAAAAAGGTCCCTTACAAGTGGTATGGTAGGGGAGTGAAATCCATATGCAAGCTACTCTGTTCATTAGTTGTTTACCACCCTGTCTGGGTGACAGTTGCAAGAATATGGCCAAGGGACGTATCAATCGCCGATTGCTGAGATCTTTGATGAATACTCTGCTTCGTACGGTCATAGTGCAGTATTTGCCTGTTTTCCATAAGGGCTGAATGCCCTTCGTGCTATGAGTGAAATCTTATCTATTGGTCAAGGGTCCCAGCTTCGTCCAATTTTTTAATAGGCTCTAGCTTATCCAGCAGCCCTGCTGTTAGGCGCCTGTTGCGATGTAGCTGGCAGCATCAATTACTGATGATATTCTCTCCACATTCATGCTCGAAAATTACTTCATTTTGGCATCTCCCATTGGACACTGTGTGAATGAATCAGTAATGAAGTGCTGAAATCCTAGCTCTGCAAAACTGCGAAAATGATTAGATTTTATAACATAACAAAAAACCTGATTTTCAAGCTCGTTATACCTAACCCATAATATCTGATATCTCTGAATCGGTTCCTTCTCTATTTCACGCTTGTAATATATTAATTTCGTTGTTTTATTTCAGGGAAGTCTGGAAGGCGATACTCTTGGGTCAATATTTATCGCTACTGAACTGTGCCACGGGAGTTATAAGCCAGTATTTGAGTACGAATTATAAAGTGGATTGTCCAACGGGTGAGTTGTCAATTGAGACATCGCAGTTGGAACTCGTAATAAGTTCTTGAGTTGATTTCCTTTTTGTTTTTTTACAGCTCAAAGTTTTTTAAATTACGTTTTTTTATGCATGGTTTACACGACGTGGTTGGCGTGCAAACCAGGAGAACACGGACTGATTTCGGTGCTTCGTAAGCGCGGTTGGAAATATTTTATTCTATCTGTAATCGACGTGGAGGCCAATTTTTTAGTCGTTAAAGCTTACCAATATACAACGTTGACCAGTATTCAAGTAAGCCTCATCTAATTTGTGGATTGTCTCGTATCGCAAATGCTTTGGTCGTCATCAATTGGATTGAAAATTAAAAACTGTCGTTTTTGAATTCGTTTCAGCTCTTGGACTGTTTTACTATTCCAACTGTGTTGGCATTGTCTTGGATCGTTCTAAAAGTTCGCTACAAAATAGTGCACATCTTGGGCGTGGGTGTGTGTCTCCTGGGCGTTGGATGCGTCGTTTGGGCGGACGCCAAAGAGGATAAAGACAGCGACATCCAGAGTGAGTTGGAGCATTTGGATTGGATCTCGCTTGCCTTTGAAACTCGCTGCTCGCTTTATGTCTGAATGCGCAAAACGTTTTAGGCAACGATAGATTGATAGGAGACATGCTCTGCTTGGCCGGTGCAGCCCTCTACGGCTTTTCCAACGTCGGCCAGGAATTCACGGTGAGAAATTACGCCACGATGGAGTTTCTGGGAATGCTCGGATTGTTCGGAAGTGTCATCAACGGAATTCAATTGTACGGAGTGATACACTTGATTTTACTGATAAAATGAAATTTGTAAACGTTCGCTGTCGTTTTTTGTTGCAATTTTATTCATTTCTTTTTTAAATTGTCCTTTCTGAAAATAGAGCTATTCTGGAAAGACAATCTGTTGCCACGATAAAATGGGACGTTTGGCAGATTGGTACGTAAATCACTCAAGCAGCTACGAATTATGCCGCTCGAAGTTTATCCGTTTGATTGTTTTAATTTTTGCAGATGTGTTACTAATATCCTTTGCCTTGGCAATGTTCTTATTCTGTAAGTACCCTTTTCTAGATATTGGTTTAGTTGTTAAGTTTTTATGGTTGGGGGTGTTATTCAAATTTAAATATATAAAAAAATGTGATCTTCAGAAATCCCGTTCGAAACTATCATAATGAATTGGAAGTGGTTTTTATCTGTTACGAAACTTGACTTATTTCGTTAAAATTCTTGAATTTTTGGTTTAAAAATACATTTCAGGGTGATTAAAATGCCTAAGTAATACACAAAACTGCAAAGCACTGGACTTAATTTGATAATAAATTATTTCTTTTGTTAATTTTTGCGTCATTCTCAATTTGTTTGCTGTTAATACAGACTCCACCGTCCCTATTATAATGAGGATTACGAGCGCCACGGCGTTCAACCTTTCCATTTTATCGTGCGATTTCTACTCGCTCGTCGTCGGGGTGTTTGTCTTCAATTTTCAAGTAAGTTTCGCAACTGAAATTTTGCTAAAGGTTGCTTTGCACACGTGGCCATTGTATATTTAGAGATTCATTTTTAAAATTTCATTGCTATTTAATGAATAATTGTAACTCTTTCTAAAAAAATCATTGGTTTTTATCACTTATATTTATCTCTACGAATTACTAAAAAAAATTGCTAAAAGTGTATTTTTGAAGAAAAAAACCCCCCAAAATTTCCTACAAAGCTGTCAAAGTCGTGCAATTTGTTAGGCATTAATGAATGCTGGGTTTTTTAATTCTTTAAGAATGCTGATTGATTTGTTTTCACAGCACTGATTCACAACGGATTGTTTTTTCCAGTTCCAACTATTATATCTTATGTCATTTACATTGGTCATAATCGGAGTTATAATGTATTCCCTTCAGCCCACTGGGTCTGCGCAACGGCCAAACAATGACAGGTGAGTAATCTCTGTCCAGAAAGTGGTTGCCCGTAATTTGAAAAAATTAGAAATCTTTTAACTTTATGTGTTTCTACGGACGACAGGGGAGGGACGGTGGAAAACACCGAGAACAACGCGGACCTTTCTCTCGGCACCTCGGTCAGTCCTTCCAATTCCATTTCGAGCACATATCGAGGCTCTGTCACTGTCCACCTGGCTCGAGAACTGGACTTGTATCGCACGGCAAAGACGAACGGCATGTATTACTGAGGGGAAAACACGAAAACGAGCAAACACGACGCTAAACACACGATAAGGTGTTTTTACGGCGAACCTCCGCAAAAGCAATTTCTAGTCAATTTTTAATCATGAGAAGTGGGTCGAAAATCTGCCCCCGAGTGAGGCCAAAAAAAATTCCTCATTTTTGAGCCTGCTCAGAATCATCTTAAGTCTTTATTTATTTTTAAAGCAATCGAACACGGGTATGTTTCGTGGCTGTTTGATCTGGCAAGTTTCATGTGATTTTTGAAAACCGCCGAGCGATGCGAACGAGTTAATTTCGTTGCCGGGGAAAAAATATTATTGGAGTTAAAAGTTACTCTGGGAAATGCTCTGATAAATGCGTCCAACTTTACTGAGTAAACCAGGACGTTTCAACAGTTTGATGCCGATGATGCATAGGCATGCTATCGCAAATATCTTTATACTTTAAATGATCTTAAATGATTGTTAAGAGAAAGAAATGGTTTGATTTTATCTGGTGGGTCTGCCATCATTTTTAAAAGCTGCGTGATAATTTAAAACAAATTCCCCGTTGACGATGTTGAATGACATTTAAGACGTTTCCGGTTACCCATTGTGCGTTGCGGTTGACGATGGTTGTATTATCGTCGTATTTCAAAATTATTCACGTTTGTTTGATTTTTGAAACTTAACGTCTCAAGCTCGTTAACTCGGTGATGCGGATTAGATTCGGCGTTACGATGCCAGTGTACAGAATTCGGAACGCCACGGCAGTTGACTTTTATAGTGCATTTGAGACAATAATTTGAAGGCGGGTTTTATAACGCGTTTGAAGGGCGATTGTTTAAGATGAATTAAACGTAGTTGAATTTTAAAACAAAATCATGTCTTCAAACAGACTGTCCGTTGATTGCAGTATTTGAATGTCTAACAGGTCAATGACTTAAGGTTGTTATTTGGAAAGTAATTCCAACGTCCATTTACTCTATCCGAATTCTTTAGATTAAAAAAAGTAATTAAAACGATAAAATTCATCCACAGACTTGGTAGAAGGGAAATATTTATGAAATTTTCTGATTTAAAATCGAATTTCCCGCTATTAATATTCTTCGGAGTCCTTGGTCTAAAGCGCCGTTGCCATTGCGAACAATGTGACCTAAAACCATGAACACCTGGGCACTTAATTTCAAGCGAATGTCTAATTACGACGTTTTTAATGAATACGACAGCCAATCACGCGCATTAATCGGGCCTTTTTTATAACGACCGACGTTGTTTCGTTTTTCAACTACATGTATTATTTCCGGGCGGTTAAAACTTCGATTGACCCTTTTCAGAAAAGGTCACCTGAAGGAATCTGTGGCACCCTTCGTCTGGTCACACGGCGTTCTCGTTTTCCAGGCTGCTTTCCGTTTTTCGGATTTTGGCCTTTTTAAAATATGTTTTATTGATAAGGGGGAAAAAAATATCCTTTTCGTGATTCTGGTTGATTAAAAAATCCGTGACATTCGAGCAAAAGGAAAAGCACCTCGCAGCCTGGGGTTCGCAACTCGAAAATCGTCGCTCAGATAATGAAGAGAAGAAATGCGGAGAGTGGCAAAAGGAGGCCAATTAAAAGAAGCAAAATTCCGGAAAGCTTTTACGGAAAGTAAGGGACGCTTTTTATAAACACGATCACCCTTTCCTCTCCATTTTCCCCTACCCTTACTCCCTCGTTTTATTTCGTCTTCCTTGTCACGTTAATCGAGGTAACGTCGGAGCCCTTGAAAAAATGCCACCGGTGCCATTGGCCTAGTATAATGTTTCAGCAAATTCTGACAGCTCAGGTGCGCAGGTCCACGAAGCAGGTGAATTGCGTTTCAAAACCTAGGGTCTAAAGCAGTTAGCCAGCAAGACAAGACGTTCAATTTGTCAAATGAGAATACGTGAGAGTCAGAAAATGTCAGAATGCCAATTTGAAGAAAAGAGAAATGTTGAAGCTCCTGTCCATTGGTCAGGTTTCACTTACAGCTGCTGTAAGCATCCCGCAAGAAACTCAATATGACAATGTGCAACAAATGCCACCTTTGATTTTGCGTATATCAGTCGATTGGGCGCCCCTCTATATGAACTACAACGAGCCCCTTGTCCTACCCGCCTTTCATATTTGTCTTAATTGTCTCTTTTCAGTCTCTTTATGTACCTTAAATTCCTTCTGGTATGGTTGCTAGTCCTGCTGGCAGATTTCATTCTGGAGTTTCGTTTTGAATATCTGTGGCCCTTTTGGCTTCTCGTTAGAAGTGTCTACGATTCTTTCAAGTATCAAGGATTGGTACGTGGCTTCGTCCTCTTCTTTCGAGCTTGTCCTTACCAGGCGAGTTTGTCTTTCGTTCGCGTGCGTTTTACGTATATATATATTTGTTCGCAGGCATTTTCGGTGTTTTTCGTGTGCATCGCTCTGACGTCCGATATGATTTGCTTTCTCTTCATTCCGGTGCATTGGCTGTTTTTCGCCGCCAGTACTTACGTGTGGGTGCAGTTTGTTTGGCACACAGGTAAATGGGGAATTCATCTTACGGTAATTTTATCCCCTTTCGCGCGATTACCCGCGTAAATTTAAGGTCTGATTGCGTGGCACCCGGTCTCAAAATGTGTGCCTTTAGTAAAATGTGTATCTTTTTTCGATAAGAATATTATTATGAACGCAGATGATTTTTGGTATACACAAGTTCTAAGGTTGATCATTTCGACAACAAAAAAGTCATCGTGGAATAGACCGCTGTCCAAATCGTTCCACGACGAGATGTGTCAACTTGACCCCCGATTTGAGCTCGTGACCTATTCGCAGTTTACGTAACACGTTTATTTTCTCTTCCGCAGAACGAGGAATCTGTCTTCCGACGGTTTCTCTCTGGCTGTTGTTCGTCTACATCGAAGCCTCCGTTCGACTCAGGGAGATCAAAAATCTGCCGTTTCATCTGGATCTGTGCAGGCCGTTTGCTGCCCACTGGTAAGCCTCGCGATTGAGAGATTTACCATCGTGAATGTTAGTCTTGACGTCTTCCATTTCGCCCCTAGCATCGGCTATCCCGTCGTGACGCTGGGCTTCGGTTTCAAAAGCTACATTGGCTATCGAATGAGACAGGTGAGTAATTCTATGCGAAGAATGACTGGAATTGTAAATCGGTTTTAATTCTTTGTACGGATACCGCAGAGGAAACAGAAAGAAGTGGCCAAGGAGAACGAGTTTTATGTCCAGTTGTTAAAACAAGCTTTGCCGCAAGAACAGCCGGGAACAGTAGTTTGTCCCGAAAAAGGTAACCGAGAAAATCGCTTTTTTTAGGCCACGAAAGGCGCTCCTCTTACTCAGGGTTCCCCAAGACCTGGAAAACTTGCAAAACCTGGAATTATCAGGGAAATTAGAGAGACACGATGTAGTGATTTATTTTGATAAAAGTCAGGTGAATTCAACGTATCTGTACTTTACATTGAGGCGTTTACTGAAATAAGAAGATCGTGGAAGTCGTGGAAAATCGATGATGTTGACCTTATATACCGATTTTCATCAGTTTGGTAATTAACTGATTTTATGCAATTTGATGCCATCCAGGAATCAAAGGGCAACTACCTTTTCAATTTTCCTTTTTTTTTAATTTGTTGAAAACGCATATTTTTCAATGGCTTGGAAAGATAATTGAAAATCGATGATTTCACGGATAGCTGGTCCCTATGAACTCATTGCTAGTTATTAATTAATAGGAAAGTTAAGGCAAGACATGGTCAGGAATTGTTCTTTTAAATCATTTAGCTTTACTCGTATTTGCAAGTCATAGTTTCGCATCGTTGGTCAAGGTGGTCGGAGATTTTTTATATTAAAAAAAACCCCGTAGAAGTCAGGGAAATTAAAAAATCGTGTTTCTAGGGGAACCCTGTTATAAAGTCGTCTCAACAGCCCTCTTAGTATCGTTCTGTATTTTTTTGTTTCCTTTTATTACTCCAGCATCGTCAAATAAGACGAGTGAGGAGAGCAGCGGCGTGAGTTCTAACGGCGTGGCCCACGGCCTGCCCCAGTCTTCAAACTCGAAGAAGGCTACGTCGTCTTCGGCGGTGGTGCTCAGCCCCTCGCTGAAGTCTTGTGACAATATCAGCCGATTCAGTGAAATCGATCCCAAAGACGTGAAAAAACAGCTTCTGTTGGCCAATAACAGTTCGCTCGAGAAGGAACTCGAGTACATGGAGAACCAGCTGCAGAAGCAGCACGCGTTGCTCAACGACTTCGACGAAAACGTGCACGACTCGGAAAAGCAGGAGAAGAATTTCAAAAGTGGCGGCAGCGGCGGCACAAACGCCGCAACCGCCGTGGTCACGGCCAGGACGCAGTCCGGTGCGCGCAATTGGAACCATAATCAGGCGGTGCACATTAAGGAGAACAAGGAAAACGTGTCCTCCTCGCTGAACATTCAGTCGAACGTGAAAAGACCCAAAAACAATTCCAGTAGCTCTACGAGGGACTCCGCAGCTACCAATTTAACCAGTCACAAAGACGATCACTTCTTAAGGTAGGATCGAGGGCACTTTGGGGTTTCACCGAGAGACAAGATTAAACTCGCAAATGCGCGCACTCGTTGCCTCACTTTACGGTATAGATAGGTTTCTGGAAAGTTGGCTGTAAAGCGAAATTGCTGTACGAAGAAACGTGTTTTTACGCACAAAGTTATCTAAATCGCATAGAATTATCCAAAAACTCATTGAAAAAAATAAGAAAACCACTCAAGTTGTTGGCTAGAAAATTTCGTTTCACATGCAGGCGCAAAACAAAATTTAAAAAAATACAAATACTTGAAACGAAAAATTCGTGCGACGTCATGGCTGTCGCTGGCCTTAGCTGAAGCTAGCTCTCAAATAACAAATTCACATTAAACCCAGCTGAAACATTATCTAGCTTGAGTTGGTCATCCCCTATGAAAGATGTTAAGGGTTACACCATGAAATGGTGTGGAAAAAAGTGTGACCGTTGGAGATTCTGGTGACCTATATGTATGTACTTCCATGCACTGAGCTCAAGAACCCATGCAATCTCACCAACTTGTTTTGTTTGAAAATATCAGATGTTACTATAATAAAACGCGGCCGTATAACGAGTTACGAGTGCATCGCGATATTTTAATAGAAAACTCCGGGAAAGTCTTTTTTATGCGGATAATGTTTGGGGACTTGAGTGATGATTTGAATGAAGCGCGAACAAAGTTTAATTTTCCTTTTTAAAAAACAGGGTTTTTTATGTGACTTTTCAGGTTAGAAGCTGACATTAAGAGGCTAAAGGCCGATCTGCAGGCGAGCCAACAATGCGAGGTGTATCTTCGCTCGCAGGTCAACACCTTGTCCAACAGCGAACGGTCCATCAAGAACGAATTGGTGCAGGTGCAGCACGACAACGAAAATTTACAGACAAAGTAAGCCGTAAATTCATCGCGGGCATTTTTATTGTTTGCTTATTGTAAATTCTGCTACCCCGGGACAGTTATTAACCCCCGTGGAAGTGGAATGCGGGGAAAGTGACGGCGCCCCCGAGTGAAACCCGTTTAAATTTTTGCTCGGTAGGCTTCATGGCTTGGTCACTGCGAGGCAGCACGATAAACAGGCCATCGGAGTTTTGGAGAAGAAGTTGCAAGAGGAAAGGAAAAGCCGCTTGGTGGTGGAAAGTCAGCTAACCAACGAGAGGAAGGCGAAGAAAATAGAAGAAGTGGCCATGGGACGTTCCGTGGTCGCGGTTAACACCACCGGATCGAGGTACGAGGGGTTTTACGAAAGCGCAACGATAAATGAATATCGATTGTTGGAGGCAACCTCGGTTTCGTTCCAACATTTTACGTAACAACAATTTCGGCCATTTCGATGGCAAACAAAAATGCTAGTGTGGGTACATCTAAAAATACTAAAATTATCTGAAAGGCATTTAGCAGCGTTTCTAAAAAAAATCCATTCTAGTGGCTTAATTTATAACTCATAATTGTACTCCTTTTCTTATCTGTGGACCATACGTCACAATGCCTTTGATTATTAAAAATGTCCATCTCCCCAAGGAACAACCTAATTTTGAATTTTACTTGAATTTTTTTTTTTTAAATTTCGATTTCATTTTAATTTAGACTCGATTGCACAGAAATGTGTAAAGTGCGCAGAAGAGACTTGGAGGGCGACAACAAGCAGTTGAGGAGGGAGGTGAAAATGTGCGAAGATAGATTAAGGCAGGCGGAAAGGGAAGCTCAGGTGAGAAGTGGGGGGAGATGGGGGAAGAAAAGTGAATTTCCGCCGTTCTCTAGAAAACGTTTTAGCACAACTTAACCGCAGTTAATTTAATGAAACGAAACAATGAAGGAAAACGACGCTTGCACTGACTTTTTTATTCTTCGTTTCCCAGTCCCTTCGGCAGTACAAGGATTCCCATAACGAGTCCGAGGTTCTGATGTCCGCCCTCGCGGCCATGCAGGACAAGAACGCCCACCTGGAAAACAGTCTTAGCGCCGAAACGAGACTCAAGCTGGATTTGTTCTCGGCTCTCGGAGAAGCCAAGAGACAGTTGGAAATAGTGCAATGTAGGCCATCCGTTCGCATTTTCTTCGCGCGACACTGCGGTCGGCATTTTCGTTAATATTTTTTTATGCACGATCATCCCCATGCAATCAAATTTTTTTCAAATCGTATCGTGGTGCAATCTCTAGAGAAAATTAATACTTCTGCAAAACGGTGGCATTTGATTTTTAATATTTCTTGCAAATGATTTTTTAGATTTCGATTTTTTTTCCGTTTACGTCAAATTCTTAGACCGTTTTTTTCCCTCCTTCGTGGAAAAAAAAGTTGCGATTTAAAGCCTTTTTCTAAGTTGACTCCTGTGACATTTTTCTGTCCTTCAGCTCAAACACTTCTAAAAGACAAGGAAATAGTGGATTTGAAGTCTAAGGTGGCCGAGGTGATGGCCGTGATGCCGCAGACCACTTTCCCGCCCGTCTCGCTGGACTCTTCGATGATCTCCCCTCCGCACTACAATTCTTCCAAGTTCGTCGGCGAGAGCAAAATCACGACTTCCACTTTGGATCCGAACGCGTCCGTCTACACGCCGAAAACGCTGGCTGGAATGACGGCCGCGGATTTGTGACTCTGGAACGTTCGTTTCTGTCGGCACGAGGTCGGTCTATCCGGGATCTCGATTCGAACTCGAGTTTGGACCAGACGGATTTCAGAGCG
>JAQIXS010003196.1:0-19000 GCA_034700785.1 Rossiulus vilnensis
AATTTTACGAATTTAAGTGTGACGGTTAAATAAATTTAATTTTTCGTTTGAATTTTTGGGAATATTCTTACAAAAACTACATTTGTTTATTTTCATAAGCTTGAGCAGGCAAGGCAATTACCATTAAATTCAAATAATAATTACTGTTTTTAACATTTGTTCTGCCATGAGTGACTAAGTGGCTTTGTTTCAAAATATCAATATTTCTAAAATTGCTATAATAGCAATGATAATAATAATGGTATTAAATGGCTTAATTTCCATATTAAGATTTCCGTGTTTTCGGAACATTACATGTGCATTAACCCATTACATTTGCGTTGGTGTTTTATTTGCAGGCTACATTTTGAGAATGAAGTCCGAATTTGGGTCTTGGGAAAGTGTGGAGCTCCAGCCTTATCAGGAATCTCACACCCTTCGAAACTTGCGATGCGGAACCACTTATGAGATAACCATTTCAGCAATTAACGAAGTTGGCCTGGGAGAGGCTTCAGAGGTCTTGAATGTGGCCACAGATGGAGGCGGTATGTCGACTATTGTATTGTAAAAAAATTATGAATTTGGCAAAATCACAGCTCGGTTTCCTTTTTTCTGCTTCTTGCCATATTTTTTAAAGAAAATAAAGTTTATAATGTTTGCACATTTTTGTTAAAGTAAAACGTCCCTCTCATTTTTGTAAACTCAATTAAATCATTAAAATTGAGACGTGCTTGATAAAAATTTCCTTTATCAACTGCATTTTTAAATATTTTTGTAAAATCTCTTCATATTAATTAAGCAATCACTTTTTACAAATATTTCTGCCACTGTTTTCTAATGCTGATCTGATTTAAGTTAAATTCATTTTAAATTTCCAAAAATCGTATGAAATGTTTTTTTTATAATGCCTATTTTTGCTACCCTTTTCATTCTAATCTGTTCACTTTTCTAAAAATGTTGTGGAATTCTCTGCTTTTGAAATATTTTAGCAGCTTTTCAATGATACTCAGGTTTTCGTTTAATTTTTTCCTACATGTTTCAATTACTGTCGTTTTTGGAAGTTGTGGCAATATAAAAAACTAAAAAAGACAAGAAAAAACAACAACAACGCACGTTCGTATTTTTATTAAAATGGTTTGTGGCACATCTTATGGGTTGCGTTGTTTTTCAAACATCCAGAAGTCGAAATCATATAATATGCACTGTATGTTGCTCTAATTTGAGTTAACAATTGCGCAACACTTACAAAAACTATTAAAACTACTAATTTCTTCTTTTTTTCAAATATTTCCAGCATATTCCGAATTTTCTCTGCGTTTTATCATTTTAGCAGATATTCTGGATTATAAACTTCCTGTGCTAAACAAATCAGTATTGCTCCACAAAGCGTTTTATTACCATTTCATATTTTTGTATTGTTTAATGGTCAACTAATAATTGTATTAATTAATTATATTGAGTAATGTCATTATTAATTAATTATATGAAGGATAATTTTCAGCTCCTGTTGCACCTCCAATGGAGAAACTGATCGAGGAAAGCACCAACCACATGACCCTGCACTTGGACTCCTGGGTCACCAATGGCTGCCCCATCTTGTATTTTACGGTGGAGTATCATGCGAAGAGGGCTGACGGATGGACCCTGGTCACCAAGGGGGTCAAGCCCAATCAGCGGATGCAGATTGTGCCCGACCTCGTCCCGGGCACGTGGTACACTCTGCGTATGACAGCTCACAGCACTGCTGGCACCACGGTGGCAGAGTATGAATTTGCCACGCTGACAGAAGACCGAGGTTTGTAGAGCATTACTCGAACGTCATGGATATCTGAATAATTGAGATATGAAATGATCAGAAGTGAAGAAATACATTTTGGAAGTCTGTATTTCAAATGAAATTGACAGTCTGGTATTCCTAATTGTATATTATGGTAAAACAAGTATAAAGTATTATCTGGGGTTACTGAAAAACTAGGTTATTAAATCTCCAGAATTCGTTTATTTTACGAAAATTCGAAGCAAAGTAAAGAAAGCTAAGTGGTGCAAACAATCTTTTCTGGTTCTAGTTTCAGAAATATTTCAAAACCAATTATAATTATAATTAGAATTATAATTGGTTCATATAAAGTTTTGTTTATTCGTGTATTTTGTCTCTCTGACATGTATGGATAACTATGATGTGCCAGTAAAACAGTGTTATCAATTGTTTTTGGTTTTTTTTTGGAAAATTAATTTGAAAATTTTAAAAAATTATAATATAAAAAAGTCAACTTTGACATGCATGTATAATTTAGCTAAAGGCTGCTTCTAGGAAGTAAACGTTAACAGAAAAACTAAAAGTTTTAAGCGATTATTTATTAACATCGTAGCCGGTATTTGAAACTTTTTTTTAAAATCGTGCATATGATGTTGGATCGATCTGGTTTTGTTTTAATTTTGTTTTCATTCGACAATTTTTACTTTGGCATCCTCTAAACCAATATGTTGATACTTAAGTTTAGCAGGTTGATTATCGTGTGCCTAAATAATACCAAGATCAAGTTTTTCAATAGCATTTCTATATAAGTTTCTATTTTAGGTGGAAATTTTAACATAGAAGATATCAAGGAAATTTCATCCGTGCTCACAGTCATGGATCTTGGAATAATTGGTCCAATTATAGGTTGCGCTTTCGTCATAGTCATAAGCTTGGTGATAACCTGCATTTGGGTGCGCCGTAAACGAAAGCAAGAAACCGAAGGTAAACCTTCATGGCATGGAATGGCATAAGGGATGCTCAAATTTGTATTTAATTTACCACCAAGCATATGCAGTAATTTGGTAAAAATATTAAGACTTTCAGGATATTATTGAAAAATATTAGGTGCTATCATTTGAGGTCACCCGCCATTGTTCTGTTATTATGTGACAATTTTGGGGAAATTGGACTGAAATAGAATTGTTTTGGGGAGATTTTATGAAATTGGTAAAAATTAAGTATACAATAATTCTGAAAAGCTATCACAAAATAGTTATTAATATTAGAAAATTTAGTAACATTTAGTTTGTTTTAAGTAAAAAAAAATGATGGGCTTTGGTAGTTTTCGGGAAAAAAATTATTTTTAGAAAAAACGAAATGTGTTCACTTTTGAGCACATTTATTCTGTAAAAGTTACAAGAAATGCTTTGGATATACCGAGAAACCATAGAAATAAAAAATAATATACATTTATTAGGCTATAAATCACTTGATGTTGATAAATAGATTATTTTACTTTATTTGAAAGTATTCTAATGTTCAAAGTTACTTGGTAGGGTAGGGTCGGTAGGGTAACTGACCAAAGTACCCAGTGTGGACAGGTTTTTATTGTTGATAATTTTTTTCATTTGGAAAAGAACACAACGTCCCTCACACCTCCCTGCCTCGACATGGCGAAGCCCATCGTTCAACGCTAACCAGCATTCGACAGTCAACTGGTGCACAAAGTGGAACAGGTGGAGGTAACTGAAAATTTGTAATACATTTTTTGTCCGTTTTGAGTAATTTTCATCATTCTGCTGTTCTAAATTAATGCGCTTTAGATTCCGACGAAGACATTTCACCATATGCCATGGTTCGACTTTCTGACTTTCAGCAGGGATCTTCCAACCCAACAGTTAGATTTGATTTATTCTTTTTCACTTTTGATGTTATTGATCAGTCTTAAGTAATTATTATTATTATTTTCTTTAATATTGCAGTCGCTACCCAGGCATCAAGCATCTGGATGGCACCAAGCCCACCAAGGTGTGCATAATTTTCGCATTGCATTTTGTGGAAATAATATGATTTGTGAAAAACTACAGTCGTGATGATTTTCATGTGTGATTTAGCCATGATTGCAGTTCCGTTTCATCATGCACCAACTGCACCGCCCATGTCGGAAACGTACGGAATTGGAGGCGTTTATCCAACAGGTGCACTCTGTAACATATTCAAAAATCAGATGAATGCAATGATAGAAACGATTAAAATTGAACCTCTTCCATACTGAGAATAATTACTGAAGCTGCTAGTTGCTGCTATTGTCTCAAAAAAATCCAATGTATTATATAATAATTGAGGGAAATATCGCATAATGGACGGTGAATAAAAAAAACATTAATTGCGCATTAAATCACTTCTTCTTACTTAAAAATGAACACAAAACGTTTAAATAGCATTGCAACAACAGCTTTAGTGATTTGAATAACATATTTTCGTACCAAAAAGTTGTTTTAATGTTGAATTTTCTGTTTTGTTTTTAATCTGGAAATTAACGTTGCAAGGTGTTTAAAAGTTAAATTTGTTGATAACTATTAAATGTAGAACTGCGCAGTATTTACAAGAGATTATTAGTTTAATTTCACTTTTGTGATTCTGCTCATTAATTTTTCAATGAATAGAAATATTTGAATTGAATTGTTGTTGCAGTACCATCAGGAAAAACAGAAATTTAGAAGAGCAAACACGTGGGTAATTACTTTTCAAATTTCCCGTTAATAGCACCGCCCACTATAGATGACGTGGGAATAGGAAACAGGGGGATAGACACCGTAAGAAATTGTCAGGATTCGCGCTCAACCTCGACCTGCGCATATGTGCCGCCAGGGGGGATTAAGATTCCTGACAGGTGTGAAATGCCTATGAGTGAACCAGATGATTAACCGGTATTTGACATTTCGGGGAAATCACTTAAAAAGGGAAACTCTAGAGGCGAAGGGGGCATTCTGAAGGAGCTATGGCCGATCGTGGATGGTCTCGTATTATCAAAGAATATCTACTATCCTGGAATCCATCGAGTCTTAGAATTAACGCAATACTATGGTAGCATAATTCAGAAACATTACGGTAAGAAAATTAAAATTAAATATAATCGAATTAGAGCTAAAATTAGAGTTAAAATTATACATGTGCACGTGTACTTGATGTCCAAAAACAAATTATACAAAGGTAGAGTAGCTATGTAACAATTATTCTGAAATATTAGCATAGATAAAATTAGAGATTAGCGCCCCAAAAGTGTAGATAATTTGAGTAGATCAGTATGAGTTTCAATACGATCCTAAGGAACGAGAATTATGTGACACCCTACGTTTTCGAACTTTTAGACAGGGTGCCACAAAAATAATAAATAACGAAAATCTTTTAGGTCGATTAATCAAAATGTAAATAAAGAATGTAGAATCACGTAAAAAAGGTCAATGATATGTAATAATTAATGCAGATAATAATGTAAAAACTGCGCATATAACGGCGACTATGTAACATAATTTGTTGAGCGTATTTCTTTTATTGTACGTATATAGTACAGTCATTTTTACCATACTTTTTTGTTAGATACTGACTTATCAATTTTCACCTATTTTACATGCATAAAAGCCAGTTCTTGTCACATCTAGTGCAAATAAATGTTGATGCATTCAAAGAAACTGTAAAAAGACTAATTTTTGGCTGATAGGGACCGCATCCAATAGGGTAAGGATTTCTTAACTTGCATAAAAAAAATTGGCATTTTTTCAGTATGTTTTATTTATTTTTTTGCTTTTTTTTAACTTTGAGCTGAAATTAATTATTAGTTTAGAATAAATTTGATTATAACATTTTTTATCCTTATACGGAGTCATATTTCACGTAATTTTTTGTCAGAAATGTCCATTCTAATTTACATCCCAATGTCTGGAACACTGGTGGGAAGAAGTTTATTTCTTTTTTTGACTTTGACCTGAAATTAATGAACTTTTTTTTTGACTAATTCACTGCTCAAAAATGCATGTAATCAGCCGTTATAGGACTCCGTAGGGTCCTCGTGCAGATTATAAATTGAGGACATTTGCCCCCAAATACGATCTTGAAATCTTGCCTGATATTAACTTTTACTACCTTTTCAGTTGTTATGACACCATATTTTAGACTAAAATTTAAACTTATTTATTATGTTAACTAATGGGAAGGCAATATTTTTAGGGAAAGAAGTATCTAGGATGACCACGTTATCTGGTCGCACAACCACATCTATTCCAATTTCCAGCATCGTCTGCAAAATTAGTTTCAGACTAGGTCAGTTGATTAAATTTGGTTTTCCTTGGGTAAATATTTCCGAAATGGCTCAAGTTTGTCAAAAAATTGTCGTTCGTGTGGAAGATCTGGAGCCAACACCGCACGAAGAACCCGGTGTGGAATGTGCTCAGAAAAATAGGACAAGGAAAAAGGTAAAATACATGTACATGTAGGAAATGCTAATGGTAACAGCTGACATTTTTTTTTGTGAAACAACTAAACTAAATCGAGTTATGGCCTTTAGGATCAGCAGGCCTATTCAAACTAGACGTCAATATTTTGTGTTGTGATTCATGTATTCAGTAATTTCAATTTCTTTTTCAGATTTATGCCGAACACTTGAGAGGTGCCTTACGTCAATACCATTGCCCTGTGGCAGGTTGCATTTATGACACCAACTCCGAACGTTCCTTCACCTGCATAAAGTATCTACGACAGGTAGTTTTCTGCATTATTTTTTAATTGGGACTGGAAAACGTTAGTGATCTTGAGAATGAGGATTTCGTCGAATTTGGTTCATGCTGAAAGAAGAGCCACCCCATTTATAATGCCAATATCATTGTGTCAGATTCGATTAGTAATCTTTTGCACACGTCTTTATAATTTACAGCATTATCGTAAAGTTCACGCTGCTAAGAAATTCTTCTGTAAAATGTGCAAGAAGGGTTTTGCCAAGGCCTCGGAGTTAACGGCTCATTTGCATTCCTGCGGCTCGACCTTCGCGTGCTCGTGCGGCTACGAGTATTCCACTAGAGCGGCGCTTCTGACTCACGCAAAGCGCAAGATGCATACGCTGCCTAGGGAACAGCAAAGTAGTGCTAGGTAAGATTTCTCTGTGGTTCATGCCTCAATTCAACTCGGTATGCTACTGTCAGCAAGGATATGCCAACTGGTGGCTCTCATACAGTCAGTCCATGAAACAAAAGCGAAATAATGAACCTAGGCCCGTGTTTCAAGACTGTTGGTATTTGAGTAGCTTCAGTAGCATACCAAATATTTCGACGAAATTAAAAAACTAGAATGTGTTTACCAGTGTACCAACAGTTGGAAGAAGAGTAATCGCGGTCACTTTTGCAATATTATATCGGCTTTTGGTACGAAAAGGTAATGCGGTGAACAGGCACCAATCAAGAACTTTGGAACTATTTTTTACCTCATATATATATACCATTAAGTTGTTATACTTGACTTTCGCGAATCCAACATTGACGCAGGAAATTTGGAACGTATCCCCGCGAGGGTTTATCAAAACTAGCGGTGTTTGACTCCAGAATTCTACTGGTTTTTTTTAAATAGATGAAAAGCTTGTGAATATGGAAAATTGTGTTTCCATGGTGAATTACGCTTTTTAATTTACCGGTAATTCGTTTTTAACTTGACAAACTGATGTGCATTCCAGAAAATCACTGAAGGCCAGGCACCTGGTGTCTCCGCCAACCAAGATTCAGTGCGGGAGCCAACGCGGCGACTTCGACAAGTCACCCCCGGTCATCATATTCGTGAACGGCAACATCGACTTTGCTGCCCTGAAACAGACAAATGCTAGTCTATCACTTTCGCCCTCCCTCCAGAAGCCGTGCTTCATTCTGCCCAAGCCGGTTCCTCTCGACTCCCTGTCAGCCCAGGCCATCGCGGCCATGGCCCTCAGCGAGCTCTCAACAGCGTCCCACATTCCGAAACCCGTATCTGTGGGAGTTCAGACGGTGGCACCAGAGCAGGGTTGCTGCTGCAAGAGGCCCTCCAACTCCGGAACGATCGCAAAGCGCAGTGCGGAGACGCAGACTCCCAAGTCCAAGCATCGAACGAGGACTACGCAAACTGAGGACTCCGCCGACTCGAGCAGCACCGCCACGCAGACCCTGACCCTCCTCGAATCCGACGTGTTCGGCAACAGTCAGGCGTACGGATGGCCGATGGCCGAATCAGCCTTCTCGCTGGCAAATGACAAGTTCTCGCAGACCATGGAAGACCTGGGGGTCAGTGTCAACTTCCCGATGTGCGTCGCGGTTTCATCCAGCACCCAAACAAGCCCCGGAAGCACCAGGCTGACCAATCAGACAACCGATCAGCTTCTAGACCAATCGCTGCACTGCTACCTGGGCATGGACAACCTGCCCAGTCTGCAGGACTATGCCGTGGACTCGCCCGGAGACAACGTACGGCAACTTAGCAGCCAGACGCAAACCGAAAGGCCCCTGGAAGACCTCTTCCTGGTGGACGGGGCCGAGTCTGACCCGGAGGACGAGGCCGCCATCTTGTCGGCCAACATTCATACCCAGACGTCCACCGAGGACCTGGAGTCCATCACGCTGCAGCTGCTATCCAACATGGAGACGCAGACGTCAGACTCGTTCCTGTTCCCAGACCTGAGCGGCCTGTGCGACATCCAGACCCAGACCGCCCAGGACGGCAGCCCCAGCCTGGTGGACACCCACACGCAGACCCACCGGGACGGGCTGCTGGGCATCGCCGCCCCGCAGATCAACATGGAGAAGCAGACGTTTCTGTCGCTGCTTGAGGGCGGGGATGCGGCACTCACCGACTCGCACACGCAGACCTCCACCAGCATCCTCGCGCTTCTGGACTACTGCTCAGGAACCGAAGACGCGTGAGCCAAAACGGGGCTGTTCAAAAGAAGTACCCAACCTAATTTTTTTCCTTAACCGAGCAAGGTGGCCTAGTGGCGACATCTCCGCCTCGCAATCGGGAGACCAGAGTTCGAATGTGCGGACCTGGCAAATCCTGCAACGAGTCAATTAAAGCTTTTCCAAGCAAGAGAAATTAAAGCACTTTATTTGTCAGATTTTGTAAGTATGAACATGATACAATTTCTTGCGTTCTTAACATGAATTAATTTGACTAGATGTCACCCATCACGAATTCGTGATTCAGTGATCCAACTGGAACAGTAAACAAGCCAGTTTTTCGTTGATGAATGGAATGTTGAATGGAAAAAACAGAACTCGTAATAAAACAAAATGGCCCAGGCTTAAACGATTTGCAGGTTGTTTTTGGTGTTGTAAAATAAACTAGGCCTACTTGAGAAATGCCAACATTGTGAACGTAGTTGTGAGGTAATTCTGATGTACGGTGAATGGAAGGAAAATTGTGTTGTTGCGTGAACTGGCTTACCTCAATTTGTTTTCGATTTCTTCGCAAAATCTTATTTATTTACTGGTCTGTTACAAACGAATTTCGACGTTTAGTCTAACATTCGTTTGTTGGCCTGTTTCTACATGTGCTATGAAAAGCTCATTAATGGTGCAGGAATTACTTTCACTCAAATTGTGCATCCATGCTGATGAAGTGAAGACCATGTTGAAACACGGATTTCAGCTGATCCGCGCACTTAACATCTCAGGCCAGCAGACTATCAGTAATCTGGTCATTCTCTCTGTAGCCCTTTTATTCAGCTTTTCTCGAAATGCTGAAATCTGTCCCAAGTGTCTTTGGTATCGCGTAACACAATTTTATTTCGCTGAACTTGCGCCTGCTGCCGAACGAGTTGAAATGCCGGCAGCAGGTTTTGGCCTTGTTAGAAACTTGCAATCTTTGACAACTGGGAGATTTTTTGGTCAGTCGGACAGCAAGACGGGCGGACGGCCATTTGTGGTTTCACCAAGTTCGTAATCTTTTTGACTCACTGCCTTGTACTTTACCCTGCGGCAAGATTGAAACAGCTTCCAGTTATTGGGCAGCTTAAGAATTTCGATAAATTTAGTGTAATTCTAATCTGGAAGAACTCACCCGCATCCGTAGACGCATGCCAGGACTATGGATACAACCACGATGATCGCGACAACGGAACCTACAACTGCCAGTACTAGAGCCCATTCAGGTTCATGGTTCACTGGTGTATCTTTGGCTAAATTATGGATAGGAAGATATTTTGCGTACTTTAGCCTCAATAATGCTACTTATAGGGAGCGATGTCACCAACAACTTCATCAATGACTTACTAAATACCGTTAACCAACATGCTGCCGAAAGCGTTTGTACCAGATCCGCCTTCCCTTCGCAGCCACACCTCCATTCACCGGAATCCTCGTAGCGGAAGTCAGCAATGCGTATGCTGCAATCTGTCGTTTCCTGACCATTACCAGAGCTCCCGGTGAATTTATACCGATCCTCAATAGGGACCGACGTGCCATTGTGCATCCAGTAGCATGTAACCGGCATGTCTAAGGTGCAGGTCAATGTGCTATTATCGCCGGTATGGATTGTGGCATTTAAGGGAGCTTCTGTGATCGTAGCTGAAAATAGAATACGACAGAACTTTCGGCCTTTCGCTTAAAAAACTTATCTGTTGACTTATCTGAATTTGTTTGAAGTATGGTACAGTTTCTGTAAATTGGTGTAAATGGAATGTATTGTACAGGGTCTTCTCTCCCATGATAAATAATTGGAATATGTTTTTTTATATTTTCGCCATTTTTTTTTCTGGATGCAAGATTTCCTTTAATTTGTTTTGCATACTTCAGGTACTTCAGTACGTTAAAACCACACTTGATTACATGAGAGAATGAAAATGAACATCGCAAAAACTAAGCTGAATACTGATATTCTATGTAATATTGCCATGGACCAGCCCAGAATGTTATCTTTTTCTCACTAATTTTGTTTTGGCAAGATTGCAGCTTACCTACTAAACTGATGGTAGCCCGCGATCCTTCAATGGCATTCCTGTAATCGTCTGCCAGACTCCGGCAGTCCCAATTCCCCACTGTCGTCCGGTTCGCCACAATTCGGATGCTGCAGTCTGTCGTGTTCGTGCCGTTGGAACCCGAGACGAACTGAAGGATGTCCACTTGGAACGCGTTCCTTTGCCAGATGCAATCGACAGGCTCCTCGAATTCGCACCACAGGACGGCAGTGCTGCCGTAGGGCAAAGTAATATTTGTGTCCTTCTTTACGATCGTTACTCCTGGAAATGAAATTGAGAAAATTGAAGAAAACCCTCTAAATGCTGACAGGTTCGTGTGCACCAACTCGCCTGTGGGGCCACAGAAACTGTACGGCGTCCAGGAATATTCATGTAAGCTATACGGATGCGGAACAACCAGAAATTAATTTTTTTCTCAAGATTCTTGACATCAACGTTGACATTTTGCCTAATTCTAGAGACGGCAGCTCTGCTCACCCTTCCAAACAGCCCTCGCAGTCTTCTTCGGTGTTTGAGCAGTTCCCAGTTTGACCCAGCTTTTGACGGTCCTCGCAAGGATAACATTCTTCGCTTTCAGTCAATGGAACCATGAGAACCTAGTGATTTCAGGTATTTCTCATAATGCTGAAGTAAATATCTGGGTTTGTAAAACCTGAATGGACACATTTGGGAAATGTGAAGGTAGACAATTCGAATTTAGTTTAATTAATGGACTTTAATGATAATAATTACAGCGCAACTTTTGTCATAATTTTGAAAGTTACAAATGGTGACAATCAGAAAGTAACTTCTAATACACGCATAAACACTAGTTATTTACTGAGGTTATCTACTAAAGGATATTCCCACCCATTTTATAACTTGAAAAATGACTATCATTTTTCTGGTAATAAAAAGGGGGAATATTCTTGTTGAAACTATTTAATCAAATTAAATTTTATAACACGAATTGACTTGAATGTTTACTATCCGGGTTATTTTTGTGATTGATATCCTGTGTTAGGCAAAGGTAAACATGATTTTTTATGCCGCGATAAATGATTTATCGGCACCAGAAAGACAATGGTTTGTAATGTCAAGCATCCACGTCATAGAACAGCGTTTTGCGACATACGTAGCTATTTGGTTTGGAAGTAATTTCAAATTGTCCCATGAAGGTGGATAATGTAAATGATTCTGCAATTATAAATGACTTCATTTAACTACAAAATGCAAATTCCATAAGGAGTGCCAGAATATAGGAATTGTTATGAAAAAATTGGAGTTGGGTGGAAATGCCAGATTAAATTTTTGCAAGATTTCAAAATAAACGGAATTTGTTTACACAAAATGAGTCTAGAGAAATATACAAATTGAATTTTTTTTCAAATATAAAACTAAATATGGGAATGATTTAATATTGTTTTAATTTCAGTTTACTACCTTTTAAGAGATTCAAAAAAAGTTAATTTCAAGCATAATAACGCAATTACTTTCTAAGATGCAGTATTTCTAAAAAAGGTAATCAATGAAATAATCTGTAGTTTTCAATTATAAATGCGAAAATGCAATTGTAGTAAGCTAATGATGGCATAGAAATATGCCTACATGTTTTTTGTGTGCAAATGATTGATTTAGAAAGCCTTAGTTTTCTCATTTATGATTAATTCGGCTTACAGCTCTTGTTGAAAAAAGTTATTTAAAAAAATAATTATGGAAATAATTCGACATTTACGTAACATTTCAATTCGTGTTTTTTATTTTATTTATTTAAAAAAAAATAAACTAGTGTTATATTTCTAAGGAAATAAGGAACTACAGTTGATACGTTTCTAAAAACCGGCTGGTCTTTTTACTTACAGCGATTATTCCTAAAAGCAGCAAAATCCTTGAATCCGTTTCGGTTTTTGCCATTGTCAGGTTAATTCCGTTCCGTTGCCTCCGCGAATTTTTTATCAGCCTGCCTGCTGCACTACTTAAAATAATCCCAGAATTTTCATTTTTCACGGTTTAACGTTTGGCATTGGCCCACCTGTGATGGAAATGAGGGCTATGATGCACTTAAGCGTGACACATTTTCAAAAATTAGGTTGAACTATTGTTTGCTCAGCACTTCTGGTGTGTCTAACACGTGATAGGAGAATTATTATCGTGGTATCGCTAATTCAGAGATAAGCTTCTGTTTACAGAGATGTTATTATAGTTGTGCCAGGTTAGCACTTTTTTTGGAAATTAAAGGATCAAGATTTGCTGGTTTGAAAGCCAAGTAAAAGATAATCAGAAGATAATCAGATGTTTTAATGAATGACATTCGTTCTGGAAGGCTTGGAAGATGTTAATTTAATGAAGTGGTAATAATTCAAAACATTTGAAATAAGATAAGCAGTGCAAAATGTCTTATTTACCAAATTGTTTTATTCGTTTTTTTTATACACGCTCCAAATTATTCTCTCAATGCTAACCAAATTAGGTATTTTCAAGTGTTTTTCTAAATAGGTCATATTTTCTTGTTATCCGAATCCTTTTATTTTGTTTGCGAAATTTTTAGTTTTCCGAAGCATTTTTGGTTCTTTATTCTTCAGTTTTTGTTGTTTTTCTGCATTCTACTTCTATTCTTTTATAAGATGGTGGATTTCTTCTTACAAGTTATTTTAAATTTTGTAACGCTAACTTGTTTTATTCCTAGATTATAATTTTTTTTCTGTCTTCTAAACTCTTTACTCTCTTTTAACTCTTTTTTGGTTTTAATTTATTATGAAGAAGTATTTAAGTTTCTTTGCCTCCCTTTGTTTTCTCATTATCATTTTTTAAGAAAAAAAATACAATTGCTTTTAATGGCTTCATAATTTTGTTGCGAAATTCGTGTTTTTTTTTCTGCAATTTTTCTACAGATTCTTTTCTCAGTTTATCCACCGCATTCATGTTCAATGAAATGTTGAACCAATTCTTAGCTGACATTATTTTGTCACCACGATTTTCCCCTCCGACATTATCAGTTTTTCGTCTTCTCTAATGTTTTTATTCTTGTTTTTCGAATTTCTACTTTTAATTTATCCCGAATTTCTGGGTTACGTTTACTTTCCTGAACCAAATTCTTGCTGTTTTAAATTCAATTTTTATGTTCGGTAGAAAACTATTTACCGTTCTTTAAGCTTAAATATCCCTCATTTATTCTCGCAAATTTATCCATTATGCATATTGCATAATTTCACGAAAATGAATATCAAAAAGAAATATTAATAAGTATGTTTGTCTTTTTAAGAATTAAAGTTATGTGTACTGCAGGTTACTGCTCTGAAAGAGGCACTATTCAAGTATACTACACGGCTGCTAATGCGTGGGGTATTTTCCCAAATTTATCAAGATTAGATTGATACTTTTTATGGAAGATACTAGACGTATAAACTGTGCCAAAGATAAAACCGCCAGACAATTGTTTATGACAACAACTGATATCATACATAAGTGCAAACCATATTAAACCACTTCTAACATGTTATTTGTATCGCATCAAATTACATTGTAAAACATCTAAACGTTTAAATTTTGAAAAAGTGAGTATATTTCCCCCCTTTTACACGTTTTCGATATACAGTTTATACAATAAGAACGTTTAGAAAAAGTGTTCTCACTTACCAATTTGCAGACCTGCTGTACTAATAGGGTTATGCAACCATCTGTTTTCATGCAACCCACAAGGAAAGGTCGTATGTCATAATCAGCATCTGCTCAAAATATTGCTCTAGTTTTGCGAGTGTATGAGCAGGATATTCGCATTTTGAAACAACTTCCAAGCCTGAATGTCTGTTTCCTAGTAATACGAAATCGAAATGCGTATTATCTGACGACGTCACTGGCACATCCAATTATTTTGAAACAAATCAGTAAATTGCAAACATGGCACACCCATTGCGAAATCTCAGTCGAAATAGCTTATGAAAGGAAAATTTAACCAGAAACGTGTGCCTGCAATATACTCTTTAGCTAACAAAGAACAGTTTATCGTTTATTGCAATATTTATAATTTATTTTGAAAAGGAGAACACATTTAGAAATATTTTAAAAATATAGTCAATGTCTCAATTTTTATGTCATAAGGCATATTATTGTTAAAAAGCCTACAATTTGAAGTAATTTGCCTTATGTCGAATATATGTGTAGAAAAAGTGTAAGAAAGCTTTAATGGACTTGCAAAGACTTTGGCTGCTTGAAAAACGATGGTGTTTGAAAATATTTTATTGAAAACGGGCTTCTTTTGGTGTCACAGAAAAGATGTTTCATTAGCAAATGACGCTATCATTTGGGGATGCAAGGAGTTGGGTTTCATTAAAATATGTTTTAATTACTTGTATTCAAGTACAAACATAACGAGCAATAATTTTAGTTGAGGCCTACCCATGTGAAAAAGTGCACATTTTTGCTTCGAATACTTATTATAATTGCTAAATTTATTTTGCCCAAGTACAGTTTGGTCGTCCACTAGGGTCTCGCCTATTTTTATATAATTTGAATATGCCTCTCAGTGAAACCTCTGAAAATGGGCATCAGAGGTTGCATAAGTTGTTGTTTTTTTCATAAAAAACATCAAAAATAAGCGGCACATTTGCAAACTTCATTTGCATAAATCAAACCTTAGAAACAAAGCAATTCTATGCAGGAAAAAAATAAATCTAGCTATATTAATAGGTATTTGAAAGAAAAATGTGTATTTCTTTTACATTTATTTCATTTAAAAGAATTAAGGGCATATTCAAGAGTTATTTTGTATCAACATTAACTAAAAAATTGTCAGTATGTTTTAAAAATGGCCATTAGGCCTAGTGAATGTTGGCATGGTGTTGCCCATGCCTATTGGGTAGTTTCAAAATTGCCTCTTTATTTTCAAGGTAGCCGCGATCCCTGTGCCTGAAGCGCCTTACAGCATTCACAATTACTTCCTAACGCTGTAACTCATAGCCTACGACATGAAACCTATTTCGTTTTTATAAATTTACAAACACATTAAACGAATGGAGGCATTATTTAAAGAGAGTAAAATATAAAATCGTTGCCAGCATGGCTTTGCATTGAACTATTTCTTATGGATGGGAGGTTAATTAAACCTGGCAAGAATTCGTTCGTATTGCTTGCTGCGTTAGGCTAAAGCGATGTGGGCAGTGCTACCCGACATTAAACGAAAATGCCATAAATTAGTCCCCATCACCATGGTGATGCTGAATTTAAAATCAAAAACGGTGCAAGCAAACCGTGTACCTCGATTTGACTTGTGCAAACTAGTTTCTCCTTTACGATGGATAGCCTAATTGCGACTTCGACTGTCTTCATTCACACCGAATCTGACTGAGAAAGAATCATCTTGCTCCTCAGCTAAAAACGAATAATTTTTTAGCCATAAAATGTAGTTTCTAGCAGTTTTTTCCGCCCACAACCTTCTGAATTCCGTAAAATAATCCTAAATAACCTGCATTTGGTATTGGCATCACGTCATAATTGGACCTGGGGGCGACACTCCAATAGCGGAATTAACACCTAACACCACTCGAAATCCACAGCTTAGTGGTCGCCATCTTGACGGCCCAAGCAGCAAGTAAACCGGAAGTCGGGCTAATCAGCTTTAAAAACGTGCTTGCTTATGGGGGCCATGTTGCTCCTCCCAGCAGCATCGAGTGTCGCAAAAAGCAGAAAGGCGGAGGGAAAAGGTAGGCGGTCACACTGTTTTGTTGTTATTTTTTGCTCCCCCTTCCCCACCAGGAAACAACTCAGTCGTTGCAAGTCGCAGTGGCGGGCTGTCGTGTCGCGCTTTCGCTGTCCCAGGATTATCGTTTCGGGGTTTCATCGAACCCGCGCCCTCCATGCCTTTACGGTGCCCGCGGATGCGCGTCTGCGAGCGTTCGGACGAGGCGAAGAGCTGGCTGAGAAGCATCTAGCGCACGTCGCTGGCTGGGGTCGATGGCAACGCTGAGCGTCTGTCTTGAGCCTACTCCGCTTCCCGGGCCCCTGGCCGAGTGAAAAAGCGTTGTTCCAAGCAGCTTTTTTGGGTGCCGATAAAGGACAATGGAGACGAGCATGGAGAAGGAGTGCAGCGCCCTTGGGGGCCTCTTCCAGGCCATCATCAACGACCTCAAGGTAAGGCCAGCTTTGTTAGGCCTGGGGCCATTTTGCTGCCATTCATCCGTTTCCGGCGTGGGTTCGATTCCCGAATCGTGGAGGGCCCCTGGGCGAGCTCTGGCCTCCAGGGACCCCTCTGCCTGAAATCCGACTTTTGAATATTTGAATTTGTGGCCTTATCTTCGTCGGGAGATTAGTGTGCCGAATCAGGGGGCAGGAAATAAAGGGATCACGTGGGCTGCTGGCTAGGTGCGCAACCCTCTTGGGCTGACCTGGAGTTTAAACGGGTGAAGCTGGTCACGACCCCCGTAAATTTAACGCCGATGAAGCGTTCAGATGTAAATTTTCGAGGGTTTGCATCCCCCCAAGGGCGGATCGTTTTTGACTGTGATGACATAATTTTGGATTTTGTATGCTCTGATGAGCACACATTTTCAACTCAATTTGCATTTTGCATGTTATTGTGTATTGTTGATATTCATTCTGTATTCCCTGTTGGTTGATTAGTTGTTTAATTTGGTGGTTTTGGCTAAAAGTATTTAGTCTGTTGCCCTGGGCAGGGAGCACACCGGGACATAACCTTGATGAATACATAATCCACGTAAATTTTCAAGGTTGATATATGTAACTACTGTCCAAAACCTGGTTTGCGCACACAGCATTAGCCGATGTAGTAATGCAGTCATTGCTAATGACATTACCAGTAATTATTACTCCTTCATTACTTGCCGTACACGATCATGGTAAATGTACACAATTTCTGGTAAACATTGCAGTTCATACGATCATCAGTAATGGCATTTCAAGAAGGTGCAAAACCTGGTGTGGACACATCGCATTAGCAGACATTACTAATGACATTACCAACTATCATTACTCCTTCCTGCCTTCGTTTCTTGCCAGCCGTGATTGGTAGGGTAAACTGAAATGGAATATTTACCAGTAATGATGAGAATTTAACATGATTGTGTTCGACTATGACAAGTAATGATAAGTGTTTGTCATTAGTAATGATTTGGCTATAGGCTCAGTGCGCAACCCTTTTGGGCTGACCTAGAGTTTAAAATTTCATGAGTTTTGCAAATCTCATGGCTCAACACATAATAGGCAAAATCTGACCTTGCTGACATAATTTTGATATTTCAATGGTCTGGTGAACAAGACTATTCGACTCAATTTGCATTTTGTACATTATTATGCAACGTTCATGTCAGTTTCCTTCACTATTGATTGATTGAATGATAAATTAACGACATCCAAAACATGGTGTTCATGGTGGTTGCGGTGCACCATGGGAAGTATCGTATTTACACAGGGTGCCCATGCATGCACAGCAGTAAATACTACTGGTAAATTAAATTCATCTGCACTCATTATGATAGTCTGCGATCGTTCCAGAAAAGCAAATTAAATCCATAGTCACTCATTCAGAAATTCAGATGAAACCGCAAAATATTTGCACTCAATAAAATCGGAATTAACCAGCAGTACCAAATCCTAAAATGTTAAGTAGACTTAGCAACAGTGCGAATAACTAGTTGTAATTATTATTATTTAGATCATCCATAACCAGCACAGGACGCACCACGAATTATTGCCTAGAAATATACTCAGGTATTTCTAGAACCGTCGATTTCAATAATTGTTGTAGAATTTAGTTAACGCTATTAGTGATTAGTTCCTGCTAAGGTAAACAAGAGGAACATTCCGCCTACAGATAGTCACTACGTTTACATGCACAGTTTAAAGCAGTCCTAACGTGAAGCATTTCAATCCAAAGAATTATGGCGTGAGTTTACATGACAAGACTGAAAAGTCTGCCATCTAGTGCCGAAATGTGGCAGAAACCCCATAATCCTTTTGTAGTTTTTTTTTTTTTTTGCCGAGTAAACCTAACCCGCCCCATTTCCCCCCCTGGGGAATGACGTCATTTGGAGACGTTTTGTTCAAACACGCAAAAATTACTGGTGAAAATGACGTTATATTTTGCTCTTGTTTCCAGCAAAAACTGACTTGATTTCGTTGCGACGTGCATGAGGCACGTTATGATCGTCTTTTCCTCAAGGAATGACGCATTCGGGACCAAAAAGGACTTCACGGGTGGAAAATGACGTCATTTCGTGATGTTGTGTCGGTCAAGCACACAAAAATGACGTAATATGTTACTTTTTTCCAGCGCTAACTGGCGTCATTTCGTGGCGACGTCCACGAGG
>JAQIXS010003197.1:0-19000 GCA_034700785.1 Rossiulus vilnensis
GCAAATTTTTTAAACTGTAAAATGGTTCATTTTAGAACTAATTCACCAAGAAAGGTTCCACGTGTCTTAAAGAACCTTTTCAGGCCCAATTATTTTTAAGAGTGTGCACTCAGGAATAAATGGTTTTCATACCTAACGGTTTTAATTGTTAAAAAGTACACAAAGTAACATTTGTACATCATTGAGACAAATAACTAGCACGCCTTTAACCTTATGGCATAGCAGTTTTGGACCTCAACCAATGACTGATTCAGAGGGTGGCCATAGGTGCCTCCCCCTCCTCCCCTTCGTTTTTCATAAATGTGAAAGAACATGTTCTATAATCTAATCGTTTAAATTCTCCTTTAGATCTGTTAACATAGCTACACGTATTTTCAACAACTAGTGCTATGAAACGGACAACTTTTAAACTGTGCAAGATAACTATTCGTGTATGATGCTCCACGAAATTTCTCTGGGTTCGATCTTGGCATCAGCTATTGCTAAGTATCAGGTCTAGTACGAAACTCCCCCCAATCAACCCAACATCCAATCAGAACTGCAAAGCTGGGGAAAAAAACTAGTTGTTGCACCACAAGATCAACCGAGATCACAATGACAGAGCCAGTCATCCTGATGTGAACTGAAGACGATTTCTAGTCAGGCCAGAAGATTTCGACCAGGTCGCGGATTTCGGAGTCAAGAGGTGACAGCCTTACCGCCATAATCCGCCCAGATCAAGACCAAAGATTAATAAGGAGGAATTCCAAGATGGCGGGCCCAGATACGCGTCCAGGACCGGGTCCAGGTTGCGCAGACGCCCTTTCATCCGGCATAAAGGGGGCTGGGGTGACCGGCAGGTAGACAAACAGCTTCGGGAGAAGTCAGACAACCTGCCCCGGACCGAGCAGGGGCCGAAAAGGAACAACAGGGTGGGAAGTTTGGCGTGCAGAGAGTACTCGTGTGCACCGAAGGGTGCGCGGATTAGAGGGTGGCTGACTGGGGGACAATGCGCTGGCAAGTTGAGACCCATGTCCCGAAGGCGGATTTCGGTCCTTGGCCGTTTCAAAGAAATATGATAAGTGAGGCAGCCCTCGTCCACCCACCAGCAGCGGCATTCATGGCGTGGGTACTTCGTACGCACCCACCTGTCCCGCGCGAAGGGGAGCGAGGACCTGTCCTAAATTGCGTCGAATTGCGACGCTGAAAAAACGTGCGACGGCGTGTTTGTTTATCGAGATGGTTTTGCGACCTCACCTCTTCCCCCTATTCAAATTTAGCCGGAAAATAGCGGTTTTTTGCCGTGTCAAACGAGGATAGATGGGCGCATAGAAGTTTGCACAAATCAACTTTCATCGTTTTGTGTTTTCTAGAATCATAAGCTGAGCCAAAAACATGCCCACCATGCGCAAATTACTCGTGTATTTTAGCCTTAAATACTTACTATAATTGCTAATTTTACTTGTCCCGATGTAGAATTGGTCGTACACTAGGGTTTCAGTGTTGGTTAAAAATTTCAACATGTCCTGATTACTTTTTTTTAAATTTAATAAATTTAAGAAACGTTTAGCGACCACAGATGACTGAGCTTCTCTGCATGACAACCTTGCATTGCAGGTTGCATTAATATTTTTTTTTCTAATTTTTAAATTGTTCATAAATAAACGAGACATTTTGAAATTATAAATCAAAGCCGAAACCGTAGTGGACAACCAATTCTACATTGGGGAAAATATATTTAGTAACTAGGCTATAATCATTATGTTGGGCATGCTTTTGGCTCAGCCTTAACACAGACCAATGCCCACCATGGTGAAAATTACTGACAAAAATCTTCCTCAAATACTTAAAAATCAAAGCTTATTTATTTTTACTATGTAGGATTGTGTGTTTCGCATTTCATATATCTTGAAAATGTGCCGTTTATTTATAGCAAATTAATTAACATGGTAAAATCGTTATGAACCCGTTTCCGGAGGTCGCATAACGGCGTTTTCCGGGTTTATTGAAATGGTTTATAAATAACCGACACATTTTCAAAAAAAATCACTTTAAAAAAAATTGCTAAGGTGTGTAGCGTACGATATGGGTAACATAAAGCGATTTACCTCCGCCATTCATTTGTATATGAGTGTCTCGTATGTACAAAAATTCTCCCAATCGGAAAGTTAATTAATATCAACTTTCTGGGCAGCATCCATTCACATTGTCAACACTCATCTTCCTTAGAGCTACATTATTTGTATCAATATAAATATGTTATCATGCAGGATGGCTATAGTTTCAAATCAAATTTACACCCTGAAATAAAAGACATTGAAAATGCATGCCTTTCAATGTTAAATTTAGCGCCAAAAACTGCAGGTTGGTTTCAGTGACGTTCTTTTTGCTTAATATTGCTGGCCAGGGGGTGATCAGGACAAGCCCAGACTTAAGATGGCAGCTAGGTGGCGCTATAGACTGACCAAACAATTTTCTCAGAAAATCGATAAAGCGATTCATAACCGGGTTTGCCAACGCTGATGTCTCGTCATGATATCAGCAGTCGATATTAGCTGCCCATTATTGATTTTTTTTTAATTTTGACTAGAAAATGCGCGTATCTATGCCGGTACAGGCTACATGGAGCATCCTTCCAGATTTTCTCCGACAGTTAATATATAGAGCATTAAATTTGCGTTTCATTTACGAGCAGTGTCTGCACTGCGAAGTATTCATTAATGAGATTGAAGTCAGATGAAGCTGATGAACTAGTTTTCATTGGAGAAAAACACGGTCTCCAAGACAAAAGTATTTTCGTATGAAGATTATGGCCAAACTAAGACATGGTTTTCAGTGTTCTTTAAGCAAGGAAAGCCATTAAAACTAACGTTTTACAATGCGTTCTCTTTCATTTAAAAACGCAAAGCGATACATGCGCTTAAGAGCATTCATCGTACACATTTGAAGTATTCTTTTCATGACCCAACAACCCACATGAAAGATCGTGAGCTGATGCCAGGCAAACAGCCAGCCTCATTAGCAAGGAATTCATTTTTCATTTTCTTTAAATTTGCCACCGAAGTTGACAAGTTAAGAAATTCAGCCAAGGTGATGATGGCAGAATGTTGACACCTGCCTGACGATAATGCATTAAGATGCCAAAGACAAAAATTTCAAAGAAACTATCGTTTAGCATAATAATCTATATATGTCGCTAAAATATTAATTTGGGGAACAACGCTAGCATTTCGAGTGTGAGCTGAGCATCTAACGAGTCTCAAAAACGCATTAGCTTCTGTAGCTAAAATCGTTAAGAATTAAGTCTTTCCATTAATAACATGTTAAGCATTTTGATGTCGTTTTTTTACTTTGCAATTCGCCAAATGCCAGTGTCACTTCATCATTAACATGCAAGAAGTCAAGATACAGATTGATGTCTAGGACAGCATAAACCCACACGTCACTTGTTTTTTTATCATTTCTTGCAGCTGAACATACCACAAAAATGTTAAAATTTGTCGAAAATTCCCAACTGGAATGCCCAGCGGAACATTTTAAAAACAACCTTACAGTGTAAAGTGTCCCCTGAAAAGACTTGTGGTGCATCCTGTAGAGAACTTTCACTGCTAAGTATGCTAATGATGAGTGCAACAAGCTCTACAAGAACATCGAACACCTGCTCCAGTGGCGGATCCAGGTAGGTGTTACAGGTGCATACACTACCTTATTAAGCTACCTGTATTTTCAACGGGAAGTTAAAACATTTGAGCATTTTAGAAGGATCGCAATGTAACAATTTATATTGTGAGTTCTCTTGTCATATTTTGAGCTGTCTTCCCTGCCATACTGGAGCCATACTGAAAAGAAATGTATCGCCACTGCATTTAAATTGAAACCTGCAGCTAAAATCCATTGCAATATTCACAAAATGCATTTTAAAGTTATTACATTGTTAAATGCATTACTGCAGAAAAGCATTGATAAATGAATTTCAAAATGAATATACCAATTAATTCATTTTGAAACGAAATATTCTCTCAATCTACATACATGGAGACTTCCAAAAAACACGCTTCGCTCAATTCACGTCATTGGCAAATTAAGCAGATGCACCCGTTAATTTCATTCAATTCAATGCACATCACTAGCCTAATGTAATACAGCTTGCCATGCGATATTGGTGTGAAATCTATAAACCCAAAATATCAGACGTTCACCACTCAAAATGCAGCGGAAGCTCGATTATCCGAGGTAGTGGGGATCGTGACTAACACTGTTAAAATTCGGTTCTTATTTTAAGTAACCAGTGACTTAACAATCGTGCTATCTTATTTAAGTCACCATTTAAACTTATTTTCAGTTAAGAATCGAAAAATAAGAATTCAATATTAGTTTGGTATTTTGTTTAACGTTACCATTATTGCTTTATAAGTTTAAATGATGACTTAAATTAGATAGCACGATTAATAACTCACCGGTTACTCAAATAAAAAAACGAATTTTTACAGGGCATCTCGGATAGTAAAAAGTATAGTTAAAAATAGGTGCAATTGTACATTGCACAGCAAAAGCGTTTTTAATAAATGTACACTATGTAATCATCGAAAATGGCCTGTAAACAACTCGCTTTTAAACAGTTTTAATCAGATCATAAGTCCTTCAAACAGCCCAATACGCATTAACGCTCTTCCTTTTCATGTTATACCGTTTTTTAAATGTTTGTCTGCTCAGGACATGGGTTAATCCGAATGCTTATCACCATGGCTCCTGCCATGACTAAGCCAAATATCGAATAACCGGTCCGCGGATAATCGAGCTTCCGCCGCATCGCTGAATTGACTTTAGGCAACTGAAGACATTCCCAGCGCCGACTTCAAATTCAGCATTTTTGAGAAAATCTTCGCTTCCTTTCCTGTCTCGATTGGTGATTTCGATTTGCAGTTGAGCAAAGATGCGAAAGACTTGCCTAGCGCCACCCACCATCGGAGAAAACCCCCCGGATGACCACGAGCGGCACCCCGGCGCTGCTCCGCTTCGCCCCCGGCTCGCCCGCGCACCTCTTGCCGCCGCTGCGCGCGCCTTTTCTCGGTCAACCAGCTGGCAGTGCTCCGCGCCACCGATTGACGTCTAATTAGGTCTCGTTTTCCAACGAGGATTCATCCGCATCGATTTTCCTTGCCCTTGCACCGCCTAACCTTGGCCGTGGCGGCGCTGGCTTTTTCCTGGTTGCACGTGCGCGCGTCTGCGCCGCCGCAGCCTCCCGCGCGTGACGTCAATGCTCTCCGCTCAGGACGAGCGGTGACGTCAACCGAGCGCCCCGGCAACGATTCCGAGATGAATTCGCTCGCAGATCCGCCACTCCGCAATCCTGTTTTCTCGGGGAAGATGAGAAAAAGAAAGAAAAAAAAAGCCCACGTCTGAAAACGCTTTGTTGTTTTCATAACGGTCGCTGCGGCATCTTTGCGGGATCTCGAAACTTGCATTTGGCAGGGCGTCTCCTGGACCAGGCCTAAGAACGTCCACCGGATGTTCCAGCCCGCTCCTGGATGCTCGATGCCAGGGCTCGCATTTTGCACCAGAGTTTATAAGACGTTCTTAACGAACGACGGTCGAATACACAATCTTTCAATTTGCTGCCAGCAGACGGAAAACATGGACGACCCTTGCCTGGCACGAGGCCCATTACACGCTCATTACTAATGACATTGCCTTCTGATAATGTCCTATTGAGAATGAGCTCGTATGCGATCGATTTGTCGGCCGATTTTGAGCCCATAATCCCATAATAATCCAATATGCATAAGGAATGCTTTGGCAATACATTCAAAAATGCATTCCAATTATTTTAAATAATCTTTTATTTTCAGTCAAATTTTAAATGGAATTTCTCGCTTTAGCTTTTACGAGCATTTCAAAAGTTTGCGGTTGAAACGCAATCCATATCGTCTCAATCTACACGTACTTCGTAAATGCATTTATTGTGCACATGGAATTCCCAACTTCAGCTAGGATCTCTGGAGAGCTCTCCGAAGACCATGATAGGTGTAAGCTGCCAACAGTGACCGCGGAATGGCGTTGGACCACCGAATGAAAAAAGTCAGCACCTAGCCTTAGAAAAAGTGGGGTAAATTTTTTCCCTGCCGAAATACCCCTGATTGAAATATTGCCTAAAGCCAGAACTGTAGCATCAGCATGCTTGATCATTTTGCATCCGATGCCTTCATTCACGAGCTAAATTGAAAATGCATCGATGCATCTGCGTACATTTCACGCAGCCGAAAAAACAATGCCTCCTCGCAAAAAGCATCAGAATGGCATCTCAGCCGGCTGAGACAAAACTGCGGCCAAGGTGAACGCACCGGAGAGCATCCTTGCGAGCGCTGAAAACTTTCACATTCGCAACTTCGCGACAGGAAAAGAGGAAAAAGAGTCGCGTTAGCAACGTCTTCGACGAGCATGATAATGCGGTTCAAGGCAACGCACTCGATTGAAACGTGCGACAAGAGCTAGTCGATGCTAATCTACGTGCCTCTGGACATCAACTGATTATGCCACAAATTGCCAATGCCAAACGCGAGCTGCATCGGCACACTGCTAGCAGGTGGCTTGGAATTTTAAAATCAAAGAGCTCAAAATACCAGCTGATTAGCACCGATTGGAACCACGCGCTGCAGAAAACTCACTGGCGCATTTTTGCAGCATTTTTCGGCGAAATTCAAATTGCGACAAGTGGCGCCAATTGGAGCGAGCGATTGGGCAAACAGGTGCAACCGCTGCATTTTTTCGCCCAGATTAGAATGCGGCGAAAAAATTTCCCGAAAATTCGGCTGCAATCTGCATTGCAAATTAATTTCGGGATTAATATCCGCCATTAGCATAACGTTAACAGTGGCTGGAAAAAGGAGGGGGGTAAGAATATGCGTCAAGAGTTGGGATGACAAGCAGTATAACACCTTTTGCTGTTCCTGCGAGTTGCAGGCGCAAGCTCCGATAAGCCGACCTTACACGATCATTACTTATATCATTAGTAATGGCATGACCAACGCTCATTATGTCATCATTACTTGTCAGCCGGAGACGTTCTCATCATTACTGGCAAACATTCCACCATGCACGATCATTAGTGATGTCATTCTCATTGTACAAAGCCACAACTAATGATCGTATGAGGTCCGCTATAAGCATACTGATTCTGCACGATTGCATCCAAATGCAATGATAGAAGCTCATGTGCGCAAATCGAAGCAAACTTTCCAATTAGCGGGATTTCAACCTCACCATTCGCACCCCGACCTTTGCGTGCATGGTCCTGGGTGCGAAGGTGCAATTCCATCACTTTTTTCGTAGTTACAACTTCCAAATTTCGCCCGAAATTTCACGCGCGCTCCAACTCCGACCGGGGTGCAAACCCAGGAACGCTCACCCGAGGCTGCAGGCCGGGCGACCGGGTGAGGTTAAGTCATGTCAGGTCAGGTCAGGTCACGCGCGGGCTTGGCGCGATGCAATGCCGCCTGTCGTCAACGCCAAGGCCGGGCAAGCAGGGTGCATGCAAGTTCGGCCAAAACCCCGGGTGCAACCGCGCTTGACCGTCCGGGAGCGACCCCGCGGCCCTTGGCAGGTGGGCCCTCCCCAGGTGCGTGCGAAACAGAACAATGGGGCTTACCTGTGCGACCGAGTGCTGCCGGAAGACACCGCCGAACGCCAATCTCTGGCACGGACGTGCGGCGCGCTTTCAAATTTAGCACTACACCCACGCGGACGCCATGTTCCAGTAGGATTTGCGCGACGCTCATCGGCGGACTCCGACGCGCCCCCTGGCGGCCGGCGACGCAAGCAGCGACGAGGAGCCGGGAGCGGGGTCCGCGCAGAGCGACGGTGGCGACCCGCCAACGAGGATGCTGCGCTCTCTCCGGGAAAGCTGAGGAGGCTAGCCCGGAAAAACGCTTCGCGGTATGCCGCGCGCCAGAGCAAAAACACGGCGGAGGAAAACCGTGGGTGCCGGGATCACGACGAAGACTGGAGCATGCGGCTGACCCTGGCGGCGTAATCGGAGGCTGGATCGGGCTTGGGGGTTGTCCGTAAGGGGCCAACGAGGAACATTTTCACCAATACTACCGAGTTATTTTTTTCTTGGAATTGCTGCATGGACAGCTGAATGTCACGTTTTGTTGTTTTGACACATTAAAAGTAAAATTTGGGGAATACGGACAAAGAAGGGCAATAGTGCGTCTCCAAACTGTCGATGTAATAATCTGGAATGCACTTTGAAATGCATTGTGGTACATTGTAAGTGGCGTCTCAAACCTGGAAGATCATGGACTATAGTTGTTGAGAAATTTGAATGCATTCAAATTACATTATGGTGTACTATTTCACTTTTAGATTGGCCATTCATTTTTACATTGGTCATCATTCGATAACAATGCATTTTAAAATGTATTTATTGCATTGCATTACTTTTGTAAATGCAATACTTTTGGAAATGTTTACATACATTTACCTCAATATATTTACAACGTGTTATCAGCAAGTTTAGAAATAAAAATTTCCGGTCAAATATATTATACAAAATGGAAAAGTGTACATATTGTTAAAAACAATGAAGAAAAATGTATAACACGTAATTTGTTTCAGAAAACACGGACGTCAAATATATTTTAGAACGTATACCAAGATGGGATGCTAAATGGAAGAAATTTATCGATAACATGGTCTACTAAAAAGAGCTCTTATAACTTATAAAAAGATAAATACAAAATCATTTTAAAGAAGAAGAAAAGGTTCATAACAGGAAAAAGCATGAAAAAGTGATTATTATTTAGATTGTTTCTTTCGAATTAACACAAATGTGCTTTTACAATAACATTCTTAGTGTATGGTTTATATTTGTTTTAAGCCCTACCCAAAAGCTTGTCCACCATACAGAATGTGCGTGTAATTACTGAGTAGCCTACTCGCACATTTATTTCTTCAAATGCAGAAACATTTGAAGCGCAAGCACTCATTTTCCCCAGTGTAGAATTGATCGTCCACTAGGGTTTCGGTTGTTTTATAATTTCAAATATACCGTTTATTTATAAAAATTTAAGTGATCTTGAAAAAAAGTAATGTTGCAGTCTAAATCCGGTGTTCTCAGCAGCGCAACCTTGCACTTGCAAATACATTAATAAACAGGACATTTTGAAATTATAAAACAACGTAAGCCCTATTATATGACCAATTCAACACTGGGGGAAATAAATTTAGAATAAGTATTTGAAGCAAAAAATGTACGAGTAATGTTACACCTAAAACAAGTATGTTGTATGGGCACGACCTTCATATTGCAAAACGCCGCGCCGTAAGAGCGAGTCAAAAGCTGTACATCTATACATATCGACGAATAAGCGGAGCGCCGTAAAGTGGAGCTCTGCTTTACACTACAGATTATCTGCAGGTGAATTAAACCGGTTAATGGTTATTCATTTGTAGCCAATAATAAGAAACGCTTCATTCCAGCAGAGAATAATGGGTCAAAATCACAAATGCATTCGCACATTCACATTAATATTTATGTATTTTAAATACTGCACGTGCGCGCGTAATTTATGTCGAAGTTTTTCTGCAGATTAATCGAGGAAATGCATTACCCTTACGGATAATGAGTAGACTACTGCACCTGTACTGATTGAAGCCAGTTTGCAATAATTTCATTTGCATTCAGTCTATCTCTCAAATAGTTTTACATTTCTCCGGAAATTAAAAACAAAAACAAAAATGTGAATATCTTTCTAATGAATGTAAGTTAAATAGCGCGTGGTTTCATTATGCGCTCCATTTGTTTAATGTATACTCCTTTCTAAAAAACACGGACTATTTACAATTGATTTGATATACAGTACAAGAAAATAATTATGCACAACTTTCAGGAGTATATTGCGAAAACTTAATTGCAATTGTGAAGGAGTTTTAAGATACTTTCAAAGGAAATACTTCGATTTGAAAAATGTTAATCTAGATAGCAAATTAAAATGTATTTACCGATTTCTTGAATGTTTAGAAATTGATTGAAAACGCTAGAAACATCACTATTTTAAAATCTATAAATCCAATTCTTCTCAATACATTGTGCAACAATATTAACTTGTTACTCGAAAAAATATATAATAACTTATTTTGCATATTTTTTTGAGTGTCCTTTCGCAAAATTCTAAAACTTGCGTGATCAGATTCCTGCAGGATTCAGTCCCTGGTCAACAGAGCCTAAACTGGAGGTATAACCTTTCCACGCTGCAGGCCTACTACACTATTACATTCACGGTCGATTGTTGATTGCCTCGATAAAATTGGTAGTCAACGATATTTTACCATCGCATCAATCGTCACAAACATTTCACAACGTATTTTGAGCATCATAGGTACAGTGTTGTTTATTTCAGCACATGTATCACCTCGTGCCCTTTGAACCTTGCTGTAGGATGGTTAGTTCTTATTAGAGCCTATTAAAATTCTGAGCTCCTGAATTTCTCCAATTTCCGTTATAGTTCAGCTTGTTTTTCAAGAAAGCTGAACGCCCATGCTGTTTATCGATTAGCTTACTCGATCAAGCCCAGAGGAAGCACGTCAGAAGCCAGTGCGCGCGTATAGTTCGTCAATTTCATTAGTATTTTCAAAAATCCGCATCAAGCTAACATTATCAAACACGAGCATGACGCCATAGCAATTCCCGGGCATTAGATGGGAGTGCAAGTGGCAAATAGGGTCTGGCACTCCATCCTATCATTGCATTTATTTACCTGGTCCATCAGCGGCATTGCGTAATGTACGCATCATTCAGTGGTGCACATATAAAGGTTAACAGTCGCGAATAACATGTTTTTCTCCAACAAAATTGAGTATCATCAGCATATTCGAAAATGTCATAAAAAATGACATTTATATTGTGGGCATGTTTGTTTGGCATGTTTTTATAAACAAATATAACTGCATTATAGCTTCGTTTTGAAAAGCCAGATTTTAATCAGTGTGATCAGCACGGTCAATTCACTGACAGAAGCAACAAAGGCCTAATTAAGACGCATTGCACTGCTCTTTAGCTGGCTTAGCCATTATTACCATCCAGATTTCGAATACTATTTTATGTAAAAAAACAGGCTTACTGCAGCCAGTTGAAGCGTTGAAAAAAATCGTATCTGATACCTGTCTTCGAAATCGCTAGTCGAGTCATGGAAATAACAGCTTTTGAAACACAAATCGGAAGATTAAGTTGAGACCATTTCATTAAAACCTGTACTTTATCTTCTGAGTCTTTAATTTTTCTCGCCCAACTATCTGGGAATAAAACTTAATATTTTGTAATTTTAAAAATTACAAAATATTTGTATTTTTAGAAACGTTTAACGAGAATGGCGTTGGATGTTCTTTGATGGCATGCAGAAGAATCTCAATTGTTGATAACAGAAAGTAATGTAAGTACACTGTCAGTGTTTGAAAATAGAAATAGTGCTCAGAAACTATTACTTGTAAGGGTGGTAATTTATAGCTTCCATATACCTTTATAGGTAAAGTCAAAGAACAAAGATTTCATCGTTCAGTACCAAACACGTTAACGTTTGTTCTTTTACCAATTCTTTCCATGTTTTATTTGTTTAAATTGAATCAAACTCGTATTGGCGTGTACAAAGATACCAAAGGTTTAGACTTTAATGCATGCATTTCATGTTAACACCTTCATTTGTTATTAATGTACAAATCTCTTTCTAGTTTCAATTTATTTAAAATAAATTTCAATTAAACTAAATAAGCAAATGAGTATAAATGATCATTTCAAATATATTCTCATTGCGATATGCGCTGTTGATTGCCTAGTAATAAATGAAAATAATGCTCTAGTTGTGCAAATACACGCAATTTAAAACTTTGAGCTATATTTCAAGTGTAATACGATTAAACATAAGTGCAATAAGCAATAGATTACATCTCATAATAATAATAATAATAATAATAATAATCTATATAAATGAATTGACACCAATAATCTGTGATGTGGGCTTCGTTAACTAATTTGCATTATTTATCTAGTCGAATCATATTTGGTTCGTGAAAATTGACTAAATGTCAAAGCGTGGGTGTGAATGCGATGTTCCACGTTATCCGAATACTTAAGCTAGCGTCATTCATAAATAATCTCATTGGTGATTCACTATTGGGCTCTTCTGCTTTTATTTTCGCCTACTTTATCGCCTGCACGCATTTGTTCAAGCTCGGTATATAATATTTCCAAATGTGGAGCCAGTTTTATGTCAGCCATCTTAGAGAGCATATCACTTAAGAAGATTTTGAAATTATTCCAACGTTCTATCAAATTTTTCCATCAGCAGATATTGGTTATAGTTCACATTTTATGGCGTTTCGGCTATTTCATTTGGTGGTTTTGGTTGTTTCATTGATGTGTCCGTTTGATGTGAGTCTATGAAATTCTTGCAAAGCGAAATAATTTTTAATTCTTTATTAGCATGGTAATTTAGCTTGACATGAGTCGTTAAATCATGGATATCTATTTCTGTAGTAATGCGTAATTAATATTCACTAACTGCAAATATTCATTCGAACACTGTCGTTAGATGATTTAAATTCACGTAACATTTTTTAAATGTATTTCAAGAAATTACCAGAAAGGAAATAAATAGGCCGCAACTAGGCCATTCGCTAACGTCCGCTTAATGTTTGAAGCACCTGTCTTTTTTTGCGGCAATCTTAAAGTTGTACAAGGAGATTAAGCTACTCTTTTTATGTAGGCTTATGGTTTACACTGCATTTGTATGCCATTTGTACATGCTGCTTAAGCGTGATTGAAATCAACAGAATGGGACAAGTGTTGCATGGTGAAGTGCAGCCCGTTGGCTAATTTTAACTTCATGTAAATTTGATTACGTGTGGTAGCCCAACAACATCCGAAGCATGAGTACATGTTTGAATGGAAGGAACAATTCTTTGAAAATGCAAGAAAGAGTTTTGGCATAATTTCTATGACGTTTACTATAATATTCTTTACCAGAAGTTTAATTTATTGCAAATGAACATGTTAAGTTATTTTGAACACCGAATCACAGTTTATACTTACAAAGAAAAGCTTTTAAAAGTATATAAAAGCGCATGTGTTCAAGTTCTGCTCAAACAAACGTTTGTATTTGCAATCATGAAAAAACAAGCCATTTATACTGTATCAGTAACTGATCGCTGTACAATTGACGTTCTAGGCATAACATTCATAAGACGTTCTCCTGATTATACTGACTTTCAAGTCACATGGGGGACACCGCACTTTAGCGTGAAAGCTGGTTTCAAATTGTATTTGCCCATATGTGTAATTTTGTAATCCTAGTTCCACTGCAAAGTATCTCGTTCAGACAGCGTAGGAGGTATTTTGGCAATGCCTAAGGCGCTTTTTTCTTGAATGATAACTTTGTTTTGATTTGTTGGAAATAAAAAGAAGTTTCCCCGTTAAAATGGTCCATACAGATAACAGAATCTTCCTTTTCCAAGCAAACATACAAGAACTGTTTGCAATATTGATTAAGGTTGAGCAAAAAGTGCCCACTATTTCAAAATTTTTGTTCCCACATTTTTTTGCTTCAAAATGCTAAATTTATTTATTCAGAATTGGCCGTCCACAAGGGTTTGATGATTTATAAAAAGTTAAATAAATATGGAAAAATTCCAGCGTGCGACTACCTCCGAAATCGGATTTTCTCTGCAATGAAAACTCCGATGATGGGCATCGTAGATTGCATAACGGGTTTTTTTCCATGCTTAATTAATTAAAATAAATAAATGAGACATTTATATCAGCGCTATAGTGGAAGACCGATTCTATCTACACGTATAAGGATAGATAAAGTTATCATTGACATATCTTTGGAATCCACCCTAATTGCTCGTCCACTAGAGCTTCTGTTATGGTTTATAATTTCAAATTTTCACTTTGAAACTGTTTTCAAAACGGTATAAAATATTCAATATACATGTATAAAATCTACGCGACCGCCTGATAAGAGGCTTTTCTGCACCGCATACTTGAATTGCGTGTTGCATAACGATCTTTTCGAATTTATTCAATTTCTTATAAATAAGCGGTATGTTTTGAAATTATAAACTATAGCTGAAACCCTAGTTGACGAACAATTAATTCTAAGCTGAGGAATATATATTTAGCAATTATAATAACTATTTGAAGCAAAACAATTATGAATAATTACTGAACATTAAGGTCGAGATGAACGTTTACAATTATTTTCCTCACTAATAAAAACACGCTTTGATACAACATAATAATAATAATATTAATAAATAATTACTCTGCGAAAATTTAAAACGGTGGTCGATACATGCTTCCTTCTCCTTGAATCACCAATCAATCCGATTAATGTTTTTTTTGTTACCTATCATAAAAATTGTTTCAAGCTATCCCCGCAGCTCTTCATTTTCACATTAAAACGCTTCGGTTTACTCTATAAAATTTGAAATTCGTCACAGTTGTTGGACAGAAATACCGTGACGGCTGCTTGCGTGACGACGGTCCCGAAGCCTGGGGGTAGCGGAGGAGAGATCTGGCCAAAAAGTAGCACTTCCGTGTGTAATGAATTGTTCCAAAAGTGATGGCCTGTGGGGCAGAGCGGACTGTCGACATGGCTCAATCGGTTTCCATGAAAAAGAAACGCTGAACAAAAAACATCTAGGAGCTGTTCGTGTTGCGGCAACGCCCAATCCAGCGTCGTCCTTTTTTCATCCCATTTTGTCTTTACAGCTATTAATAATACAGCTCATGTAATTGAAGTGTTGATTTGGTAAAAATGCCCCCACCGTATAATTTCGTTCAATCGGTTGGAAGCGCTCTTCGGTGGATCCGCCTTCTCCACACCGGATGGAAAAAAGGGAACACGAAAGTTCTTGGGGGACACGAAAGCGTTTCGGCCATGAGTCCTCATGTGCGTCCAGCGTTGCATCGAAATGTCATGTCATCTGCGCATTATCTGAATAATAAGCACGTCCATGTGACAAATACATAAGAACCTTCAGAAAACTACATTATTCGACCGAGGCCTTGCTAACATATTACAAACTTTTTCTTTTTAGTTTATATTTTTTGCATGCTTTCGTTTATTTGCAGAGTTGGGTAACTTCGTGAAGAGCTTCACTCACGAAAGGGTTGAGTAAAAAATGCGCGCAGTACGGTAGAAGAAATATGAAAATAATTGAGGTCTGCACTCATTCGTCATGGCACCTCTCATTGGCTTTGACGGAAATCGAGAAGCTGCAGATAGCGGATGAAACAACGTTATCGTAATCATCAATTATCGATTCTCGGGGTGTATGGCATGCGCTTTCCAGTTCCGGCATCAGTGCGAAGCACCGCGAAGTTGAGTTTTATTAAAACATCAATAATATTTGTTACTATAAAATTGCGCATGTTTGCTTTTATAACTTTCCTTTACAACGCTGCCAATGTATTTTAGTCCGGTCAGGCCTTAGGCCTCCTTCGTTTTGCGTAATACGGCATAATGCATCTTCCTTATCTATGGACTCAGAACATCAGTCAATGATGTCACTCGAATATTCCACCTTATATTCACCGTAACACAGGATTCAGATGGAAATCCCTTTGCGCTGTAGCCCGTTGAAAATGTTGAATATTGTCATATATGCGGTTATAATATGCCATAACTGACCATGTATGAACCATATACAGTGTATGGCCATAAATTGACATTGCCACACGTCAGCTTTAGATAAAGCTATATACATGTATGACTGTAAACATGACCACGTATGGAAATGAAAATGTGATATGGTTTTGTCCGCCTTTTGCCTTATTTTGCCTGAAATAATTTTATTCAATATGTGAATTTAAAGCTGAAAACAATTCACTTTTCAGCTGCGCTTTCCTTGCATGATTTTTTTCACTTAACATTACATGGCAGTATTGTTTTCTGTGTAATGTAAAATTGCTAATTTTGAATAGCTTATGACCTGTTGAGATGTTGTAAATTATACATCGCTTATAATTTCATTCGTAAATATCCTCTAATTATGAATAAAAATATTATCAGACATTTTTTTATTTTATTATATTTGCATGCGCACTGTATATTCTATTTTCTACTGCTCACTTTCCTTAAGCAATTGTAATACATGTACATGTTGATATAAATTTGTACTGTATTATATTTTCCAGGATATATTGGACATATTGCGAAATGTATGACCATTTCTGTAAATATACAACTGTACTGAGAAAACATCCTTTCTGGGACTTGACTTAAGAGTGATAAGAGAAATTTGCACCCATAACTGCCGGAACGGGTTAAAAAGAATGCATCCAATGGATTTTTGAAACTTTTAAGCTTACCTAATGATAGAAAATCCAATTAATAGTGGCATTTCCCAGTATATAAGGCTGAAGCACAGCTTATTGGAAAATTAGGTTATTAATTTATAACGTTTCCAATTTACATACACAGTAATAAGCAGAAAAATGTAAACATTTTGAAATGTCTGCAAATTAATGGGCAACGCTCCTACTGTGTGCATAAAAATAAAAAAATACAATGTGGAGAAAAAATGCAAAAATGTGATTGGAATTTGCAACTCAAATTAATTGACGTTAATTTGAATATCTATACGTGTACATTGCATCGACTTTTATGCGGACTTCCGTCGTTTCTACGGAACGTCAACACTAATTGGAAAAATGTTGCTGTAGGATGCTAATTTTTTTTCAATTGTTGCTCCGCGTCATTGCATTTTGAAATGGCGCCACTATTTTTTAAATGTAAAAAAATTGAAAAGTTCTTTGCAAGGTCATAAATAGTACTTCACTGGTAAATGCACCCCTATAATTTGCATAGAATTCCTGCGATGACGGGCGTTTAGAGATACGAAAATAAATTCAAAAATCTTGATTTTCAACTTACAAATTGCGTGTGAGAATCCGAATCAAAGCGACCCACGGAATGCAATCGTGTTTAAACCCTTGCACAACGAAGGCGTTTATATGGAGCGCTTTATGTCTCAAATGTAAACTACTCAAAAAAATGGTTTTATTGTAAAGAAATTTCAACTGTGGTTTCTTGGATTGCTAGAAATCAGACTATTGTAAGCTAAATTCTTAAAACTTCTAAAATAATGATTCCTGCGTTGAATATGAAAATTCAAAGGCAAATCTAAAAACAAACTGTATCAATTTTTCTTTGCGTTAGAGAATCAGAAGGCGCTTCTACCAAATTCGGATCAAGAATTGGCGGGAAATTTGCAAAGAACTTATGATGACATTCCTAATGAAAAACAAGATTTCCACAAGTAACTGGGTTTAGAAATTTTAAAAATTATAGAGAATGTCGTTGGTGCAATTTTCATAAAACCTACATCCTAAAAATAGGTTACCACATGGTTTAGTAGCATTTCAATTCTAAATGTATATCTCAATTTTGTTGTTGTTGTAAGAACATAAATGTACTTAAATTTTTAAATTAAGAAATATAAATCACATACTGCAGCCAGACCCACAGGGTTGTAAGATATGATGCAGACTGTAGAAGATGAGCTCGTGTGCACGACTGAAACCCATTGAACATGTTCCATACATGTTTATTCCAATTAAATATGTCAAAAACAATATTTTACATTTTAAAACGCTTAACCTAAACAGCAAAATGATTACGGCTGTTTTAAGGAAAAGTCAAACAAGGCAAGTTTATACCTGGAAAATAATATCGAAGTCTAATATCGGATTTAAACTAAACATTTCAATGATGTTCTGCAATGGCAGGGTCCTTCTAAGTACGATGGATTAGATGCTTAAATTAGAATAAATTGTTCAGCTGTTTCTAACGATGCCTGTCGACCAGTGTTCTAACATGTTTACTGACAAGTTACATTTTTATTGTTTGCCAACTTATTTTTACATGATCAAATAACAGTAGTCTGACATAAACTACATACATGTACATGTATATTACTGTTTACCAGGTGTTCACAAGCTGATCTCATGCGTTTCAAATAAGTTGACTTAAGTGTCAAACCTTTGCTCATGCTAAAATATCTTCAGAGAAGTACATGTATATGTTACTTTACAAATACATGTAGCTTATTTCTGCACGCATTCCAGGAACAGGAATTTTCCTATGAATGCTGGTATGGGTCAAAACGGCTGAAACAATTAATATCACTTTTCAACTGTAATTACATGTAAGTACCAACTTTAAGACGTTCTTTTGATTTCTCAAAGAAGTAAATATGTGAAGTTCTAACAGTTAATTTTGGTACGATAACTGAGCAGGGTAGTGTCTGGGTTAATTTCCAACAATTTTTGGCGGTTTCAATGGTTTATTTACGGAATTTTATTCCTGAATTGTAGGGGGTGCGCTCCCTAGTCCCTAATCCCCCCTTTTGCAAAACATGCCATGACAAGCTACATGTAAGTGATCTTATTCCGGTTAAGCTAAGACAGTCCTGGTGCTATTTTACGAGTATCAATAAGCAATATTAACGAAAATTAAAAGCAATGGCGAAAGACATTAAACACACGTTTTGCCCGGTTAGGCTTAATTACTAGCCCATGTCGGTGTAGATTTAGAGCGCCATTTTGAACATGTCTGAAGAATTTACTTACGTTCATCATATGGCTAGAATCTGAGAATTCCGAAACGAATCTGAGAATCTGATTACTACCATTAATTAAAACTCGAAATATAGAAATAATTCAATTTTACGTAGGCATATATTTTTTCGCTCTTCGCATTTTGTTTTCTCAAAAATAAACCCAGATAATTTCAAACATTGTAAAATATAAGTGATGGTGAAAAGCGCATCTTGCAAATATAATCATGAGCTGACACAACATTCTTCGAGATGTTTGCAGGTGTTGCATTTGGAATACTTTAAAACTGTGCTGAAAATGTACAACCACATCGTTCTTTTCAGATAATATAAACGTTTACATTTACCTTTAGCTACAAATGTGTGGCTCAGCTACATGTATTTTAAATAAGAAGTACAGTAA
>JAQIXS010003198.1:0-18997 GCA_034700785.1 Rossiulus vilnensis
AATAAAATGAGAGAATTGTATAAAATAAAGATGAGAGTAAACAACAAAAGAATACGCCTTATATGGATTCGTACAGATTAACTCATGTTCAATACATGTTCAAAAATTACGTATATATATATATACACGTAATTTTACATCCTATCATTATATATTTGTTATTGTATTGAACATGAGTCAATCTGTTCGACCCACATATAAATGTCAATAAAACATGAGTCAATCTGTTCAATACAATAACAAATATATAATGACTCATATATAATTGACTCATGTTCAATACAATAACAAATATATAATGATAGGATGTAAAATTACGTATATATATACAGTAAAACCTCCGAATACCGGGCACTCGCGGTGCCGGACCTTTTGTCCGTTATTTGGGGGGGAGATAAATTTTTATTTTTGAAAAAAAAAACATCACATAACGAAATGTCAAAATTACTAATTAAACTAAAGGAAATTCCTATGACTAGTGGCTTTTCGAATTCTCCCAACATATTGCAACACAGCAAGGTGGTTAAACGTTCTTTTGTAATTTTGCCGCCACTACATTTTTCGTTTTTGAAGCACAAAGTCTTGTCCGGAAGGACGCGGTAGAACAAACCTGTCTCATCACAATTAAAAATGTTTCGATCCTCATACCCTTCACACAATGGTTTAAGTCTTTTGATCCAGTCGGCGACTTGAGTGGGGTCCACCGAAATTAAAAAATGCGTCCGCTATTTAGAGGTGTCCGTTATTTAAAGGGGATTACATTAAGTAGCCTATGTTAATGGACTGGGACTTGGGAAAATGTCCGTTATTTAGAGGTGTCCGCTTTTTAGAGGTGTCCGTTAGAAAAGGTTTTACTGTATATATATTTTCAATCTATCAAGTTATCTTATTAGCATATTTATTATGTGATTACCTCCTTGTCTGCATTTATTATCAACACATGTTAAATTGAAACATTGACAGCGTCACTACACCTACAAACTTCTCATTTGATGAACGTTAATCGCCTTTCCTAATAAATTCCTTTTTTTTCAATTCAGGATTCGACGCCACTAGCAATGTACTTGCTGGTAAGCTGTTTAACATCCCAGTTAGTGGGACTCATGCCCACGCTTATGTCACTTCGTTCTCCAATCTGGACGAACTTTGTGTAAGAGTGAGTTTGCATTTCATTTTGAAGGGCTCCACACTTGCAACTTGTCGCTGGACTAGCATACACATATTCCATGATTAGGTGAACCTTGTCCTAAGAATCCCTTACCAACCATCAGATACGAAATAATAACCTTTCCAGAAATAGAATGGGGGCTGTCTGACTCGGTCAAACACGGTGTCATCCTACTACATGGAAAACATGAAGCACAAATGTTAGTATATCTGGAAATTCTGTCCATGGCGAAATGGTTGTTCGAACTGTGACATATTCCCAACTCTTTTTTGACTGGCCGGGTATATTCAAAGAGCATTCGAGTATGGTAGAAAAAATATCGGGATTTTGCTATCTCCTCCTAGTGATACCCCTGCTTGGCTGATGAGAAATTTCCCAATTTAATTGAGACTTATTTGCTAAAAAATCAACTATATCGCCAAATCTCAACTAAAAAAAACCGCATTGAATTCCGCAAATCATGAAATAGTGAAATGCATGAGAACATAAGACACGGTTTGCATGTTTCTGAAATTTGCTCATTTTGTGAATGCTTCGCCATAAAATCGCACCTTCGTTTCAGACGCTGAAAATGCGCTCCAGTCCCAGTAACGAGGTGAACGTGGTTCAGAAAACTTTAGAATGGCGAAGGCAGTTGTCTGATCTTCTGCACGTTCTTTTGGAGGAATCCAATGACGGTGAACTCGCTGCGTTCATATCATTTGCCATTGCATTTCCAGAGGGCTTTCTGGCACTCATCGATACTTACGACGTGCTAAGGTGCGGCAACGAGTTGCCAGTTTCTTTTTATCAGGGGTAGTAGTTCTGAGTATACCCTTATATATTCTTATTTTCTTCAATGCATGTTACGGTATGTGTAATAATTAATGATCTTGGGTGCTGCTAGATTTCCTAAATTAACTGAAAAATCGTGTACATTAGGGTTGGAGTTCCAATCAGTTATGCCCATCGTAGCAAAATGCCACAGATATTCTCCTACCAGTTCAAGAATTATTACACAAACTATATTTTTGACTCTAGTAAGCATCAAGGGTTTAGTGCAGTGTTTCTCAAACTTTTCCAAAGTGCCTGCAAATTGTCCACCAGATTAAGGAGGGAAAATTCGGTTTGAAGAGAAAAAGAATCCCATAGGCGAATTTTTAGAAAAAGCATTACAAATTATGGATTTTATCTCCCCGTTTTTATAAAAAAAAATTAAAATGTTAACAATGAAATAGTTTGAGAAACACTGGGTTATTGTTTTTGGTGCGGCAAAGCAATTTATCAAATCGCACTGTTTTATCTGGCCGTCCTCATTCAAAATTGCTCAAACCAGAATCTTTCAAACTTGGTGTTTGAGGGCTTTCAAGTATGACACCGTATGAAATGGGAAGGGCTGGGGTGTTCAGCTATAATGATCGACACTGAAATGAAATATGCAACGTCAGAATTTTTTTCCATCATATTTTGCATAATTATTTCGTGCAGTTGTAAGAAAAATAGCATCTTTAGTGCGACGGAACTTTAGCTTTGAACCCGCGTGATGCTTCTGTTGCTAAATTGCACGGATAACAATTTAACTTCGTTTGCAGGCATCAATATTTTATGGGCTCAAGTATTTACAGGCCATGCTGTAGGCAAATTAAAAAATATATTTAACAATGTGCTTCACGCATTTTGATGTTTCAAGTGGAATACTAATCAGAGGTTTCTCTCAACACACCATCAGTATGGTCTTGCAAGATCAAAGAGATCCGAAGACGAACGTATCTATCGTGCTAGAAAAATCATACAATGTCATACTTGAACGCTATATTTACAACCAAATGCATAGTTGACATGCTCCGCATTTGTGACCTGGTATATCTGCTTACCCTAATTAAGCTCGATTTAATAAAATCCCTGGAAAATTCCTACCATAATAGTGCATTTCTCAAAAATTCAAATCCCAAGTCGCTTTAGTACACTTTTTCTTTAGACAATTGCACAATGGGGGTCACATGTCACTAAGAACGGTTCACGATTCTGGGACCAATTCTCCATGCTTCGCGGGTTGCTAGAACCAACCCTAGGAGAAGCAGCGAGGCGATGGTCACGTGCACCAATTCCTGCACTTCCTGTGGGCGCCCTTCTATCTAACTCTGTACCTCTCCCTCTATTGCCTGCAGAAACTACCCCTGTTCACGTCATCCCTGTCTCACAAGCACCCGCGTGTGCCGAGACACTCAATTCCGGTAATTTTCACTTCTGACTAATCTAGTTCAGTAAACTCACTTTTAATTAGAAGCTCAATCTCGTTTCTTACTTCTTAACTGAGCGGGCAAACACATCGCACCTTGCCCTTTCAAAAATTCGAAAACGAACTAGAGTCGATGGGCATTTTCCGGGTGCGCTAACGTCCGTTTTGTGCGGTTTTAGGAGCGGTCTGCTGAACTTCTGCGCAGTTGCCATGACGCTGAACGATCTTGGCTACCAGGCCATCGGGGTTCGCATCGACAGCGGGGACCTGGCCTACCTGTCCAACGTGACGAGGAAAACCTTCTCCAAAATAGCCGAAAGGTGACAATGCACGCTACTCCGACACCCCATTATCCGTTGCCCGTTATTTTGACCGATAAATTCTTTCCTAGTTTCAAGCTGCCTTGGTTCTCCAACCTGAAGATAATTGCGAGCAACGACATCAACGAGGAGACCATCATTTCGCTGCACGAGCAAGGGCACAAAATCGACTGCTTCGGGATTGGAACCCATCTGGTAACGTGTCAGCGACAACCTGCACTAGGTTGCGTGTACAAGGTAGGTATGCGTTGATTTCTCTGAAGACTCAATCGTAAGCTTCCAAGCACTGAAGGAGCTTCACAAGTTGCAAAGATTCCACAACACTTCATCGCATCAGCTTTTCATAACAAATTTTCATAAATTACTAAAACGTAACCTAACCAAAGCAAACCTAGCCGATTCATATTTAAAAGGGGAATTCTAAAAAAACCCGTGAACTAAATTTTTGCGATGAAAGTGGCTGCGATCATCTTTTTTGCAATGAACTATCGGTACACCGTTGTGAACAAGTGGGTTTCACAATACAATTTACTTAAAATATTTAGCGGCGTATACAGCTATTACTCGTAGTTGTAAAACATGAAATGAATTCCGGAATTTTGTGTTACGGATGTCATTACGTTGCGTGACATGGTAACTTGAATGCTCCTGGTAGAGCTTGTTAAGACCGACCTAAAAGGATGCCCACCTTGCAAAAAAAATTGCAACATTTTTGCTTCGAATACTTATTATAATTGCTATATTTATTTTTTCCTGTGTAGAATTGGTTGTCGGCTAGGGCCTGCGTTATTTTTTTTTATAATTTGAAACTATCCAGTTTATTTATTTAAAAAAAGTAAACTTGGCTTCTTTAAATTTATTCAATTTATTCGTTTTTTTTATATAAATGAACGGAACATTTTCAAATTATAGAAAATAGTGCAGGCCCTAGTGGACGACCAATTCTACACGAAGAAAATAAATTTAGCAATTACAACAATTTTATGCTTGGTTCGGCTCAGCCAAAAGAATTTCGTTCTGGAACATCCAAAATTTAAGAGTAGCATATTCACAGTAATGTCAGTACCAGGTTCAGCCGACTGACTTCACCGAAGAATAAAAATCAAGCTAAAAATGTTCGTTTCCATAGATGGTTGAAGTGGATGGTAATCCACGTATCAAGCTTAGCCAGGACGTGGAGAAAATCACCATGCCTGGCAAAAAGGACATTTATCGGCTGTACAGTAGTGAAGGTAATTTTTCGGAAAACCCGAATTCTCAGAAAAGTATACTGAGGAGTGGTAACCCTGCTATTTCGTTTTCTTTGAATCACGCCTCACAGGCCACGCTCTCATCGACTTACTTCAAATGCAAGGCGAGCCTCCGCCACAGGTGGGCAAAAAGGTACTTTGCCTGCACCCGTTCCAGGTAAGAACATTGGGACGCCATTTGTTAGGTAGAGATCCATTTAAGGAGCAATATACATTTAACATTTGTCACTATATACACTTTGCACTTCCCTTATCTCAGGAATCCAAGCGGGCCTATGTTTCGCCTTCAAAAGTCGAGCCTTTGGTCAAATTATTTTGGAAGGATGGCAAGGTGAGACAGCCGGCGACTTCGATGCTGACCTGAAATTTAATGGAGAAAAACCGGAATTAGGCTTAATGTTTGAAATTTCTGTTCCTTCAGATTTGCGAACCAATGCCCACACTGGCCCAAATAAGAGATAAAGTGAACAGTTCGTTACGGACGCTTCGGCAAGACATCAAACGGCACTTGAACCCTACACCTTACAAAGTCAGTAGCAATTCCTCTTGAGCATACACGTATTTTGACACCGTTTTCATACTTGGCCCGTTTATCAGGTTTCAGTGTCTGAAGATCTGTATAAATTCATTCACAAGATGTGGCTGCAGAATGCACCAATCGGGGAACTTTGCTGAACAAACAGGAATCTCACTATTGTTAAAGAGTTCAAATATATATAATGCGTGTGTACATTTGCCCCATTGTTGTGAATATTATATTTTTAACTTTTTTTCTTCCGCTTAAAACCAAGTTCACTCAGGTTACTGAATTGCACCGTAGTTTGCAGTGAACCGTTTACTGATTACATAAATGGAAATGTAACTGAATATATATATCAGAATTTATTACTAGTGCTAGTAGAGCAGAATATTTTAACCAAGAATGTAAACTATATAAATATATCATAAGGAAACTATGCTTTTAACATTATAACTACAGGAAAAAGTTCTTTGTGTTTGTGACTCATTGTTCAGATCACATGACACAAGTTTGCAAACGTGTTCATGTTTTTTTTACTATTTAGACATTGCACGTGTGGATTATAATCAAGGCTCACATACTCTGAAGTGATGTTGAACTAGCGGAGAGAATTGGATAAATCAAAACCAGTTATTAAACGCTTTATTTAGTAAATTTTTTTCTGTATAAGTCAATGATTTAGGAGGGTTTATAAAATCTTTCCCTCTCCTCCAAATCAAATTAATGAAATATGCAATAAAACACGTTCAATAACTACGTTTAGTTTACAAGTCCCATGTGGAAATCCTGTTTGCAAATATGTACTAAGGATAACAAAAGTTATAGATATTTTTGGAAAATGCAGTACCTCTGCATTATTACTGGCAAGGTCTCAACGTGTCGCACACATGCATGTTGATGAACAAATATTTATGCACTAGAACTGCCATCAGTTTTTTCCAAGCACACCAAGAACATATGAAATGGCAAAACTTTGAGAAAGATGTGTAGAGGATGACGACAGTAAACAAAAGGTCAAATATGGGAAACAGCAGTCGAATTAACAGCTCTGTCAACTTTTAACTAACACCCTTATTTAAGAATTTTCCCCATTTATTTTTAAATAATTATATGTATTCGTAAGCGTCATCATGCATGCAAATATTTCAAGCATTTTTACCTAACTGCACTCGAGCCACGTATACATGAATTTGCTTCTAAATTATGCCTAATAAAATCCACATTAACCAAGAATTAACTTACTTTCTTGAAATCTCTATATTCGTTTAATATTTAGAAGTGTCATAAATGCCGATTTTATATAAGGTATCATACTTGTTTTTGACCAAAAACTGCACAACGTCTATTGATGGTGCAAATAAGCTTTATTCGATTCTTATCTGTGTATATACGTAAACAACGCACAAGGTCATCAGCTGGAATACTGGGAAATGTGCATGTGTTGCGAAATGCATTAAATATGTGAATTCGTTACAAATTAACATACTAGACCACATAAAAAGATGCGACCTCGAACATTACCAATCGTTTGCATATTTTATGAACTACAACATAAAGTGGAATTGACCTTTCATGATCTTATTGACATTTGTCCTTGTTATATGCTCTAATCTCTGGATTAATCGAGATTCTACTTCCATAACGGTACAGCCATACAACTTATTCATTTAACAATCTAAAAGTGGGAAAGGCCTCCTTGCAGTATTTCAATTCCCAACTGAATGAATCAAATGTATGTACATTTCATTTCTAATTTTCCGAAATGCTTTTGTAAGGTTTTCATGTACTGTACTATTTAGTTGAGATTTATCTAGTCATCATTACTAAGACAAAAAATGTCCATTCGGCAATGACTGATGCATTCATTTGCCAGTGGCAATACATTAACAAAACTATAAAAGCTGCCCCATGAATTCCCATATTAAATGGTCTAAAATAATTAAAAATACCTTTGTGTACTTTGTGGAATGACTATAACTTCAATCTCCATGCTCGTGTTGAGCTTCTGCTTCTTGCCAATTATTCCTCAACGTCTCGACCATGCGATGCCAAATGGTTGATCTGGTAATTGCGTAACAGCAGTAGCTGACGAGAAAAATCCAAGCTGTCCACAGGAGGTAGTCAGGGTCTTGAGAAGGGGAACTAGGTAAGGGCCCTTCAAAGTCTGAAGAGGTCACGTTGACGGGCCCAACAGGTTCCAAGCCGGTGTACTTCTTAACGAATTCGGAAAAATTCTCCAAAGTGTATTGCGTGTCGTTGAATTTTGCTACTGGCTGGCCATTGTGCAGCAGCAATAAAGTCGGAATGGCAACAGTCCCAAAGCGAGCATTTAAGCTACATGTCATAGAAAAAAACAATTGGATGATTAACTTATCAAGAAATAACTGCACATTTGAATTTGAAACCCTTTACCTTGAAAATGCAGCTGAATTAATTGCGACGCAAGTGATGTCAGGAAAAAGTCTCGGAAGAGCGTTGTAATGAGGTGACGCTGCCGAACTAAAGTGGCACCAAGGAGCATAAAACAATGCGAGTACACATGGTGCAACGGTCATGTTTGACACTGTTTGGAATGCAGCTGGCAATGTTGTGGAATTCAACACCTGTAGCAATTATAAAGTAGGTAATCCCTCAGTTGAAAGTCACATAATGATGTCCACTGAAATGTGTCAACTAAGTTTTGCCTCAGTGGTGTAAATAAGTTAGTTAGAAATGGAAATAGCACCAAGTTGAAGTTTCATCATAATTCACTCCAGCCTTTATTTTTTTATCAATTTTATATTTTTTTCACAAGATCTTGTTGATGAAGTACGGCTCAAGTACCAGATGCAAAATTATCTGAAAGCTGTCTTTTGGCACATCTTTCTTTTCAGTATTTTCTGCAATTTTAATGAATGCCAATTTCATTAATTCTATATTACCTGAACAGTCAATTCTCCATCAGTGGTGTTGTTCCTTCCCAAACAAGTAACCTTAGTAGGCCGTCCACTTTTTCGAGTGCTTTTCCCATCTTCTGGTGGGTTTGACACTGACTGGTTTGTTTCGGATGTATTAATGCCATCTTTCAAATCAACCACACTTTCTGCATCAGTTGAAGGTATTGCGTTAGCTGTCGTGATATTTTCTGAAGCAACTTCATTCTCAGTTCGACGAACATCAACATCAGCATCATTTTTTTCTTCAGCGAGATCGATTTCAGAATTCTCTTCGGAATTAGTATAGAGACTACTGCTTATGTCACCCACTAGCTTGGAAATCCAATCCCTGAACTCCTCCTGTACAATAATCGGCTTGCTTTCATCTTGCCCTCCATTTACGCTTTCTGCGCATTTAATTGTTGTTAAGCAAACTGAAAATAAATCCTTGCTGACATTAGAGAATTTGGAGTGCTGAGTTCAATCGAATTGAAGTTGAAACAAACATGAAGCAAGTGATGACAATTTTCATGAGCAGTTTTAGCTATTTCTGAAGGTAAGCTGGAGTTTCGTGGCAAAATATATTTTGGGATATACATATACTTAAATAAGTTGACAGACATGGCATGACAGTAAAATATTTATATAAATTTCCAAACATTTCAATTATAACCCTTCATATCTTTCAATACCTGGTTGCCCACCGTAAGTTTTTAGTCGAAGATTTGAAGATGAACTTACCAGTCAATATAAATCCTAATTCAAATCCTGCGATATACAAATGAATTAGTACATTCTTCATTTGCTACCTTGTTTTCTTAAACTGAATAAGAGCAGATATTCATGTAAAAAATATTCTATTTAGCTTAACTACGACTTAGTAATTTTTATGTGTGGGGCGCCATTTTGTTACGGAGTCCTTCAGCGGTCATGCCAAGTAATGGCAAGTTGGTTTATAATAAATAGAAATAACAATACAAATTAACGATGCAGGTATGAAAAATGATCAATAGTATAAATTAGCCTTACAAATGTTTCTTACATATTTATTATTTAAGGACAGAAATTAAACGAGGAAAATTACCAGTACCCAATGACAGTTTGAAACTTCTAAAACATCCCCCTACCCTACAAATACTCCGTAGTTCGTACATGAAAATTTTCAGATGTGGTGTGATGTGGAAGTTGAACCTGGAGTCGTCATGACAGCTGCAAAAAGGATTGGTGAGGTTTTGCGTGATTCTTATTCATTTTTCGCCTTAAAAATTGTATTTAAGTAAAACTAATGTTAATATACATGTATGTTAACCAATAAAGCACAGACATGCGTAGCGGTACTATAAATTATTTTTGATAGAACAGAAAGGATGTATAGCCTACCTAGAGTAATATCAGCTGATTCGAAATTATCCAGAGCCGTATTTGGCATTACGTCATAAAATTTGATAAAAACTAATATTAGTATCTTTACCAAATAATCCCGTATCACCGTATGTAATTGTTGTGATATTACATTGCATGTGATGTTTGCATTTAATTTTTAAAGCTACGGAGTCCTAGCCAGCTAATTAGGGTAATCTGTATTTACAGCTGCTGCCAGCATCAATTAACAATGATAAAGCGAAGTTTCACAGTGCCATGACACAGGCATGAAAATGCCAAATATCCTCCACAAAAATGGAAACATCCCCTCACTGGCCTCACAATGGTAGACCGGGCTTTTTAGAGCTGCCCTGGGAAGATGTTGTCAACACTCAGATATTGCCCAGGCTTTCCTGGCAGGATCTTTTCCACTTGCGGCATGTGTCCATCGAGTTTCGCCGGCTAATTAACTGCTATTTTTCAAAATGCCACCACGTGGACCTGAGCAGTGGTTGCGCTCGAATAAGTGCGATTGCATTCCAGGCGAGTTGATGACAAGATTCCGAGTATTCTCTCAAATTGTTTTATGTTATGTGTGTGAAGTGGGAGCATTTCCATTTTCTTCCAGGTGATCACGTCCTCGAATACATTGTTAACAACATTGATTCTGTCAAATTGCAAATGGTTAACAGACAGTCTTCTGACCCCGGTGTACGAAACCAACCCCGGTCTGGTTTATGTCAACATATCTGGCTGTCAAAGCATTAGTTCGACTAGCATGCGAATTTTGGCTACTAGGTGATTTATCAAGAATGCCCAATACGCAGAAAAAAATGCACATTTTTGCTTTATGTACTTACTATAATTTTTAAATTTATTTGTTTCCATGTCGAATTTGTTGTCCACCAAAGTCCAAATTATTTTTAAACCTTGAAATGACCCGTTTGTTTATAAACCGAAATTAAATCAACTTGAAAAATACTGTCATGCAACCTCCAATCTCCATTTTGGAAGTTCCATCAAAAGGAAAACCGTTTTCGGAGCTTTTTTTCAAGTTTAATTGTTTATAAACAAACTGGGGCATTTTCAAGTTATAAAAAGTAGCTCTGACCCTAGTAGACAACCAATTCTACACAGGGGGAAAATAAAATGAAATTTCGCAATTAAATTTATTTGAAGCAAAAATCTTTTCGGGTTTATCTTAATTTCCTTAACTAGCATTAATTTTGGTTGGTTAATTACCAATTTTAGATGCCAGCAGTTGCAGAAGCTCGTTTTAAAGGACTGTTACTGGCATACACCGGCTGCTCTTACAGTTATTGCTTTTCACTGCCCCCAGCTGTATTTCATCGATTTGACCAGCTGCTGGCAGGTGAATGACGAAGCGGTGTGTACGCTGGTCGAAAGATGCCCGAAGTAAGGGGATTCGGTTGTATTTCTTCGCCTTCCATATCCTGTATTACAAAATTCGTTTTGGATGTTTCAATGGTTTTCTTAATTTTACAGGTTAACCCACATATCCCTCGCGAAGATTTATGGCATAACGAATTCCTCCCTTTTTGCTATATCTTACCACTGCCGTAATTTGACTCACTTGGATCTGGTAGGATGCTGGAGGATAACGGACGATGGAGTTAGGCAAGTGCCGACTGAAAACCTGTCTTCCAGTTTGGCAGATGACACCTTCATAATTACGCTTTTTAATTGAACAGGATGGTTGGGGAATACTGTAAAGATTTGAAGACCCTCATGGTGTGCGATTGCCGAGACGTGTCCGAAGCAAGCCTGCAGTCATTGAGAAGTCGGGTTAGCATCGACTTGCCAGCAGTTCCGTACCCGTACAACAGAGCAGTTTTCTTAAAAGAGCTTGGGCTGAATGTGCAAATTTAGAAAAAAAATGGATGAGAATGTTGAAGTTGAATGATAGTGACATAAAATTAACTTTTAATATTTAAAAGAATCACAGTAGTTGGAGGTTAGGCAATTATTTCCAACAAAGCCATTGTAAATTAAAAGAATCTTTCATTGATTTTTCTGTCTATGTCGTTGCACTTCCTTTATTTGATTTGGACAATCAATTTCTTCCTTTTGGACCACAGCCGAGACGTGTCCTTTTACTGTCCTATTTACTATTTTTGAGGAATCGGTAGGAATAATACAAATATTCTTAATTAGCTTCCATAGATAAGTAGATAAAGGTTATTAATCTAAAGAATAGATAAGTAGATAAAGGTTATTAATATAAAAAATAAATAAAGAAAGCACCTTTATTAAAGCATAAATTTGGCAAATGGATTAAAATTATTCATAATTTGCACAGACAAAAACTTCGCATTCCCAGAATATCATTGATTCTTTTCCATGAATTAAGAGGCGATCGATAAACCTATACAATAAGGAAAAATAGATTTTTCCAATTTTGGTAAAATTGGCATTAGCCTATCGATTACAGTTAAATTTGTTGAAAATCGTACAAGGGTGCTTTATGAATTGTCTCTGAAACGAATTGCAAGGAGACTTAACATGAAACATTAAAAATATGAGTTGTCAAATTTCATTTAATAACCACATGATTAGTTAAAAATAACAATTGCAATGAAAAAATACCGGTATTAATTTGTTTAGGTCCGACACCGCCACAATTCTCGAAATTCAGGCGCTCCTTACTTGTACTTGTAAAAACCTTCTCCGCTTTTGCGGCCCAGTTTACCTTCCTTGACCTTTTTTTCAATAAGTTCGCTCTTGGCAAACAACGGATTATCAGGAAACTGCTTACTCCAACCTAAAACAGAAATTAGAAAAAGAAAATCATGTGACAAAATGCAAAAAAACAAGTTTACAGACTGAATGCTGGCAAAATGAGCGTCTCATGTTTTACCTTGAGTAATATAGTGGGTTGTGTCAATACCGACATAATCGAGTAACTCGAATGGTCCCATGGGATATCCAGCTCCTAGCTTCATGGCAATATCAATGTCCTGAGCACTGGCATCACCTCGTTCCAGTAAACGCACAGCTTCGCTCATATAAGGCACTAGAAGGCGGTTTACGATGAATCCAGGTGTGTCCTAAACCACCGGGCAGTTATTAAATAGGCAGCAATCAAATGCCTAAAACGAAAACTTAATTTCACAAATACCACCTTGCATGTAACGCAATGTTTGCCTAGGGCCTTTCCAAATTCCATCAAATTCTTATATGTGTCCTCGCTAGTTTCGGGAATGCGAACCACCTAAACACGAGTATAGCAATAAAATCTTAAAAATCAACCACTGACCTTGTATATGAGCTTTAAAAATATGCCACCTGTCTCTATATGTTAAAATTGGACTTCATTACTTTTTCAAATTAATAGAAAATTTCAAATGTAAAGTTAATGGCATATGTTTGTAAAAAATCAACCATTACATATGTTATTCTATGTCTGACGGGACAATACTGATAGTAATTATGTCAATATTTATTTATATTGACAGTATTATTTATCATGTGAGATCTGCATAAGTGCAGCTTTTTAATGTTTTGTAGATAACCAAATGCTGGTTTTACAAAATCAAGAAAAAACTTCCTTTCAAAGACTAGTAAAAACTGATAACTACCTCAAGAAGTTTCATGACAGGCACTGGGTTGAAAAAATGCAAGCCACCAAAACGGTCCTTCCTCTGGGTAGTACTTCCGATAGAAGCAATTGAGAGTGACGAAGTGTTGCTTGTGAAGATAGTGTGCCTACATGAAAATAAGCTTCCCTTTAAAAACTACACAACATTTTTCAAAATAATTAACAGTAAGAAAGCAGCGGATTGTTTTCTTACGGAGGTGCAGCCTTATCTAGGTCTGAAAACAGCTTCTGCTTGATATCCAAGTTTTCAATAATGGCTTCGATTACAAGGTCGGCATCTTTAACAGCAGATCCTGGATCTTTGCTTAGACTAAGACGAGCCAATGATGAGCTGATAAATTTGTCGCTACCCTGAGGTGGAAATGGGATGTTGGTATCAGGGGAAATTACAAATCATTGGGAATAAAAGGATACAGAAGGACTGACGGTGCAATTCCATTATAAGAATAAGTTCTGTAAAGTGGATGAACCTTGATGGTACCCGTTGAAAACGCCGATGGCAAAAAGGCCGAAGGGATAAAATGTTGGGAGTAAAAACAACAAATGCGAGGGAAGGAAATGTATGGCCATATAGTAAAGAAATCGGCACGGATCGAAATTTGTGAAAATTAACACAACTTCGTATCAAACTTGAATTTTGATTGAAGGTAAATCAATAAAAGAATCAACTTTTTTCTCCATAAATTAATAATACCATAATCACTAAATAATAAACCAGGGGTGAGCAATGTACGTTTCATTGTAACCACAACTATGGCGAATAAGAAGTGAAATTCGCCCCAACAGGGAATTTTTTTTTGCTTACTCGAACATGGATCAGAATGTTTTTCTGTCTATTTGTTGCAAACGTCCTTGCAAGTGTTTTTTTATATACAATTTTTTTTGCAAAAGCTAAATCAAGGGAACGCCATATACCGAATATATAGGCAAAATTTTTATAAAAACTGGATCCTGGTGCATTTACACGTTTTATTTTCGGCATTCTCACCTTTCGGCGTTTTCACTGTTTGGGGAATTTACATTCGGCGTAGTCACTCTAAGATCAAGTGGCTGGTCGAACCAAATAATTTGACCACAAAAACAATTGTTACAATTAGTCAACAAGCACTATTGATCGACTGATAATTGTACTATACACCACGTTAATATTGAAAGTCAGGAATCTAATACCAATCATTTATACACAATACTCACCTCCTTGTTGCCTTCAAATTTCTTTTTCGCCACCCTGTGGATACTTGTCTTGATGGCCTCATTCGCCTTGTTCAGCACATCGTCAGATACATCAACCATCACCACATTATGGCCTGTTTGAGCTGCCACCTAAGAATTACAACTCATAAAATGCGCTCCCGACTTCACAATGATGCAATTAAAATGCGAATTCCCGCATGGACAAGCACTTTCTTTATTTGCAAATGTCCTTGAAAGTATTGAATCGACCTTTGCACGCTCCTCACCTGCGCGATGCCGGACCCCATCAGTCCGCCGCCAATAACTACGACATTCTTGATGGCACCTTGTAATGCTGCAGAGCTTGCCAATCCTCTTGTGCACACGCGAGTAACAAACGCCATTTTCAAGATTAAACTAAAGATATTACGAACCGAGTCAACCAAAGAGATGAACACAAGTGAACGCTTGGATTGTCTACTCCTCGACGGTCAAGGTTCACTTTATAGTTACATCAATCACATGTTCCAAAGATTAAAGATTTCTGGTTTCAGCTATTAAAACGGTCATTAGCAAAAGCGCCAACAACTTACAAAGTAAAATTGCTTTCAGGGGCGACATGGGTCTCTGTGAAATCTGAATGGCTCTGGTTTATTGTTAATTATGGAATAGTGTTAAATTTGGCTTCTTTATTTTGATCGTTTAATAGTAATTTATGATATAAATTCAATTGAAAATGGTTAATGTTATGAAAGGTATCCTTATTGAGTGGTATGTATAAAGATTTCAAGATTACAGTGGGGTTTTCTTTCCATGTGTTTGCTTGAAAATGATATCAGTATTGAAAGTGCAATAAAAAATTCAAAATGTTTCTGTGCTATATTACTTCTGACATTAAAGTGCACTTATTGCGCAGCATTTGTAAATGTTCACAATTATTTGAAGACTGATTGAATTGAAAATGGTTGATGATATTAGTGGTATCCTTATTGAGTGGTATGTATAAAGATTACACAATTGGGTATTTGTTTTCATGTGTTTATACTTGTACACTCACAAACTCTTCACTTAATGTCTGATTAGAATGCATGCACAGACAGCAGAGTGTATATTGTACATGCATTTGGTGTTTATATCAATAATCAAAGTGAAATAAGAATTTGAATGTTGTGGTGTAAAAAAGTGCACTACTAGTGTCATAAAGGTGCATTTGTTTTGCGGCATTTTTAAAATGTTCACAGTTATTCAAAACCTGTACTGCACTTGCATTTCTTTATTTATTTTAACTTAGATAGTGGCCTACTGCAAAAGTGCACTTTTATTACAGAACTTTTGTGCCGAGCAGTCCTCGTGCATAGGTTCTATCATTTTCTCAATATTTATTTTGAATTTGCAAGAATTACCCTTTATTGGATCAGGCCAGGTGTCCATAGTCAATATTTGGACAAAATATAAGTTTCTGCCTGAAAGATTCACGTTTTTCATTACCTCATGCAAATTTACTAATATTTTTTTCATAATAGCACTTATAACAGACCATTTCAGTGCCTCAGTTATTCAAATAATCAGTGTGAAAAACCTAAATTTGTCCGATGTAATGGACGTTTTGATTGAAATTTAAATAAATAAAACGTTTTTTCTTCAGTGATCCAGCTATGAAACAATTCCTTCTACATCTGGACGACACCAGTGCTCTTGGCAAGCGATTTATCATAAGAGACTTAGACGAAACTCACCTGTTCATTTCTGCAGACATCCTTGAAACTCTCCAGGCCAAAATCGACGACTTAATGGACCAGATTTCGTTCCCGCTGGCTGAGAAAGGAATTTAAAAACTTCCCGACCAGACACCCCGTATCATGGCTGACAAGCGGGAATCCAGCCGCTTGAAGGATGGCAAACGTGCGCTGGACCCAGCTGCTCGCAAACGCCGGCAGAAGAAGGCCTTGGAAGCATTGGAGCAGGACAATTTTCATGATGATCCTCACGCCAACCTAGTTATGCATAAAAAAGCCCCCAAGTTTGAGGAGTCCTTCGATAAAGCAAAGCGAAGAAAAGGCCGTGGCGACATATTTAAGCAGAGGTACCGTAAGAATTTCGCCGCCCTCGTTGAGGAGGAGCAGATGTGCAACAAAGATCCGCCAAATTACTTCACCGTAGCAGCCCCTCCTTCTACAAATCCCGAGCGCAAGTTCTGCGCGGTATGTGGATTTACTTCCAATTACACCTGCACCATGTGCGGCGCGCGGTACTGTACTATCAAATGTTTAGGCACGCATCAGGATACCCGATGCTTGAAATGGACAGCTTAAAAACCTGCTGCACAATTTTTACTTTGCTCTGTGAAAACGTTTATTTTTCAATTACTTGCAATAAAAAACAGGTTTTCTCATAATGAAAATAATGTTTGGTGAATTACTGACCATGCCCACGCCTTGGGCACATGACTGGTGGATAAAAACAAAAAAAGGACAATCCTAGGTTGTGATAAGCTAACTGTCCTGCTGGATGAAAGGATTTGGAATCGATTCCATGCCATCCATTGGGCATATGAGGACTACGGCTGTTCCCCGGCACACCACTAGTCCCAAGTGTCTCGTGTCATCTGTAAGCTTGTATGGGTCATCAGGATCTGAAAGAACCAACCGGTAATGACATAGCACAGTTCAGCTTCATGTCAGGGTTGTCAATTTCAAGATTTTACCAAAACGTCTTATTTGAATAATAAAAATGCTGTACAACTGTTTAATACAGCTTAAGACCGCACATATGCACTTACCTCTGAGATATTCCGTAGTCCCGTCTATAACTAAATTGAGCAGTGGATCATATCCCTTAAGCACCCCGCTCGCTGAAATGAGATTAAGGGATTTATAAACTGTATGTAAAGGTGTTGTTTCATGATTGGCAAAATACATCAAGACGGTTGATGCAACTTGAGAAGAGAAAGTAGTTTGCTATACAAGATCACATGACAAAGTATATTTCGTACAATGCAAACAAATTTGCTAAAACATCTAAAGAAAAACACCTTAAGAGCAATACACTGAGCCTGTTATAACCAAATTATTCTTGTGCATTTCCTCAAAAGAGTATAGTGCAATATGCATGACGCATACGATGTCTTGGGAAAATGTTGACAAAAACATTTTTTTCACTGAGTGCTTGTTTCTGTTTTTAAAATTAAAACTGTCATAACGTTTGTAGAACATTTTGAATTCAAAAATGCTTACACGAATTCATATGATCTGAGATTTCTATAAACGTTATAAAAGTGTTCGAAAAAAATATACCTTCTCTGCCTCCTGCGAATTTCACTCTGATAGGTTTATCCAAGTATTTCGACAAATCAAGAATGCTCTCTTTCCTTTTCTTTTCCTTCTGGTCATTCATATTCTGAAATAAAATTTAGCACTTTTAAGCAAGATATCGTTGATAATCTTAAAACGTTTGAAAGTGAAAGCCCTGAATGAAAGTATTTATAGAAAATTACTATAGCGTATAAATTCATGCATACTGCAATAAAATTTAGATCTGACAAAATGAAAGTACAAGTCATCTCTTTAGTAGGTGAAACTACGACACAGGGTAGCTCTTATATTGGCTGACAGTCCTCCTGATTTCTGTAAAAATTGACCTTCTATTGGCAAGGAACATTTCCTTCATTAATCCTGACGTTCAAAGGGTTGACTTTATACATCGCTCAAATTTTTAAATGAGCTCATAGCTACAACGATATTTGCTAACCAAACGTTCCACAACAAATGATCAAACGAATTAACACGGGAGTTGCAAGATTACGAAACATCAAATAATACCTGAGACATGTTGCCAAAGATTGGAACGAAACCAGACTAGCAGAAGTGCAAACCAGAAATAAATGATGGCGGTAAACCACGTAGCTCAGTAACGCCACCTGTTGACAAAAAGAAGAAGCTCATATTTTTGGAGGGAAATTTAAAAAAGTAAACTGCAGCCGGAAATAGTACTATAGTTAAAAAATAATTAAATTACTCATACAATTAACCTTTCATTAGTTTATTATTTAGAGTCAACTTTTTTTCTTGAAACCGATCAAAATTGCCTGTAAAACCATTTGGAACTAGCATTACCCATCTGTGGTGAAATCCTTTTGTTTACTTTTGAGATAAATAGAAAGGCGACGTCATTAATCGACATTCATAAAAAGTGCACGTATTACCTCTTTCACACCAGACGATTATCGGTTCGATTCGTTGGTGTGAACGGTGTAGGCACGGCGGATCATTATCCAAACATAATTCAAACCACATTGAACGAATTAGGCTTCACATCAGAAGAATTCTGCTTGTTCATCGAATACAACGGAATCAAGCACGTCTCCATTGCTCCACGCCACCCTTCATCCAACGGGCAGGCTAAAAGAATGGTACAATCAACGAAGGACGCTCTTCGACGCATCGTGTCCGGAGA
>JAQIXS010003199.1:0-18994 GCA_034700785.1 Rossiulus vilnensis
AAAACTTGATGTGTTTCCCTACAAATTGACACTACAATCACCTCTGTAGGTTCTTTGAATAAATTAATATGATTTTTTAAAATTGTAAAGTCCTTTTTGAAACACCCTGTATTACCATACATGTCCGTTCACATTCATATGCAATGTAAATGCGTAAAATGAGTAGTACCTTAAAATACACTGTAGGGCTTATAGCCTATATGCAGCTATATATGACTTATCTGAAATTGCAATCTATTAATATTTAAGTATGGCCATATATGGCACATACATGGCCAATTATGGCATAATATATAATCTGACAAATGGCCCCTCATGCATGGGAAAAAATCCATTTTAAGACTTTCAAAGGATTTCAAAGGTTCAAATTTGTTCAAACGTATTATTTCAAGTTATCTTACTCATTTCGAGTTAGGAATTATGCGTAATTTTCCGCGCTTTGAAATTTCAAAAGGAAAAAATGTCGACCAGTTTTAATTGCAATGCAAATGTGGGCAAACTGAAAAGCGAATCTGGCTTGGTTTTTTTTCCCGAAGTTTTTATAGCCATTCCACATTAAATATAAAACTTTGAAAACGCTTTCGGAGCTATTCACCCGGAGAAAGGGTCAATCATCGAAACGATTTTCAGACACGACCAATCTTATCTTCTCATCGCCAGGTAATTAACTTTGCGGGGAAGCTGTTTTCTCCGAATCTGCATGAGCACCGTAATTTTCGGGCCCCGATAAGCATTTTATCGCTCAAAAATAATAATACCAGATTCGGTCGTTTTTTACTTTCTCCATTATTTTTTTGCCGTTGAACAGCAGGTTGAAGGGTAGTTAGGTTCATTCTTTTAGCCGGATTGCTGACCTTTGGTGGTTTTTGCTTTTTTTTTGGGCTCGATGCTGCCATACAAATGAGTGGTGTTTGTTTTGCACCAATGGGAGAAATGCCCTCATCGAAACTGGCCTTTTATTTCATACTTAATAACATAGCAGGGCAGATGTTTTCTCAGCGTTTTGTTCCTCCAATGAGACCACATTTCAAAACAGCAAAAAATCAGCTTGAAACATAAAAAAAACACCAACAGGTAGGCGAATGAAAGCCGCGTTTTGAATGGTGGTGACGTCACCCGGATTCTTCTTGCCTTCATCAAATGATAATGGACGACTACTTGCTAATAATAGTGAACGGCAGTCGTGCTGCAACACAGATTGCAGATTTCGCCCATCACGATTTGCCAAGCCCCACCCCCTCTCCTGCCACGCCCCCAGGGGGCGTGGCCGCATTCTGCTCCGAGCGAATGGCAATCGCGAACCCACTGCCGCCATCTTGGTTCGCCTTGATCTTAATCAAATTTGGCCGAATAATTGCTCGCTATTACTCGCGTGGTTTTTTTTTTGTTGCTTGTCACAATCCCCCTTTTCGTATTTATAGAAAAGTTACTTTAATTGGGTTCAACCATCAAAAATTGAAAATTATAAAAAGTGTGCGTAATTGCGTTTGAATTATTCATGAAGTCAGGCAGAAGGGTAATTCGGGGTGCAACTCTCATTAGCGTCACACCCCTCTTCGAAACACCAATTTTTTTCCCATTTTGTTTTGCGAGGCCCATCTTGCCCCTTACCAGTTTGGTAAAGGCGATCCCACCTGCGGCGATGCTAAAATTCCTTAAATAGCTGGGTGTGCAAAGAAATGGGACTCGAAAAATTGGGTTTCCAGAAGTTTGATTTAGTTTTTTCATCGCATTTCGTGGCAGCCTCCATTTTTTTGCCTTTGGTTTTTGAAAATTGATTATTATCTAATGCATCACTAGTGGAAAGTGAAGCACTTTATCTTGATAAAAACATGTTCCGTTTTTCAGTTTCTTTAAAAGAGAAAATCCCAAACGTTCGATTAGAATTGGCTTCGTATGAAAACATTCCATTTTTCAGTTACATTTTCTACTTTCTGTCTAATATTAGTATAAATGTTTTGTAGTGATTTGGAACATGTTATCAAGTGTCCCTACATATTTCTATTTAGGTTCCTTATGCCCCAACAAGATCCATTAAGGGTCGGTCGCACCAACAAAAGTTAAACAAAACCCAAGGTAGTTCTCTAGTTAACTAAGGAAAAGCATTTCACCACTTAGCAGTTAACCCAGTTAATAGGCAGGGTTAACCGAAGGTTTGTAAAAAAATGCAAATTTCCCAGAATTCCTAGCTGCAACATGTTATCTCCATGTTTACTATGCATGCACCTTGGGTTAAAAATCCTTACAACAAAACCCTACCAACACATATTAACTTGTGGTTATCGGTAACCTCAGGTTATCTAATCTTTCATTTAACCTACAATGGTGTAACCGGCCCTTAACGGAACCTATGCACATGTTACACTCAATGCTAAATTATATTACCAAAACAATGATAAATTATAATTTTACTGATTAAGATAACACAGTAAAATGTAAGTAATTAAATCCATGAAAGCACATATAGCATTACATAAAAATCTACAGATCATTATATGAAAGAATTACATATATTGCATAACATTTTCCAAGATGTTCTTACATGATTGGATGTGGTTATTAATGATCACTTTGCAGCAGTTTTAAGAAGCAATTTGAAAGGGACTTCATGCGTCCTAAAATGAATCCAAAAAGCGCAATCCAGGTGGCGTTGCATTCGCCATATCTCCTTTTGGGCATACATCATGCGCTAATCAAATTAGGGTTTTGCATTTTATCAATTCCGTTTCATTGGTGCGTTTTTCGCGATTTAAGTAACAACTTGTCCGCTTCTGCTGTTGCTGACGAAATTGATTGATTATAGGAGGCTGCTCGAAATTAAGGCACAAGTGGTGCGTGGACACTCGTACGTACCATCTACGAGATTACTGTTAATTAATAGTTAATCAGTCTTTGCACTGTTTTCTGGGACTATTTAAAATCAATTAGAAGTGGATCCCGTTGCTGCGTGCGACTGCAGTTGAAGAAAGATTGATTACCATGGGCCTCTGGGATTCCCTCTTCGTGTTTGCATCTTCCCATCCTACCAGAACAGTTTTACATTTGCCAAATTGTATTTCTTACGTTCGAGGGATATCCACCATTGTCTCGGCCGTGTTCTGAACGTTATCTGCACTTAGAAGCTTTATATATAGGGGCGTTTCTTCCTTTCAGGAAACAAATGCCGATAGATTTCGGTTTTGTTCGAATGAACAGCGAAAACACGTTAACGAACATGTTCTAAGAAAGTTTTGCATGGTTTGAACGTCTCAGTTGTGTGTCAATAACACTTAAAGACACGTACATTTTAAATATTTTACCATATCTTAGGTAAAATATATCATATATTACGCTTGATAATAAATCAGAGAATTTACATCAAATGGCAGAATATATTATATATACATTATTACGCTTTGTAGAAATTGTCAAAAAGTCAAAAAGGCATGTTTACACTTGTTAGTAACAAGTCAAGTAGCAGGTTACCTTTATGTCAGGATTTTGGTTGGTGCATCCAAACATGTTAAAAAACGTTATTGAAAGGATATTGAGATAAACTATCTTTATAAAATTCTGGCCATTTCTTGCAAATAAAATGTCTGGATTTGGTTAACTTCAAAATTGCAAAATCATGTTTAACACATCAGCATGACAGATCATAAATAAGGGTTTTCGTTTTTGCATGATTTTAAAAATTTTGTTTTTAAAGACTGCTCGGTTTAATTTTTGTATAATTTATTTAAGTAAAGTTTTAACAACTGGCCAAGAATGCAGAAATTATGCAAAAATCTCAACGCCAACATATAATTATGTGATACAAAATAGAGATGTTAAATTACTAAAATGAGTGTATATTTTACTTTTTACCGTGATTTTGCCGATTAATCACCGAAATAGTTTTCAGCATGCTTACTCATTATGCAGAAATTGAAAGGCAAATTATAGCAAGCTTTCCAAAAGCATGACACGATTTATTAGGACCTCTGGGCAGCTGCTAACAACTCGGAACCATCAGTCCGGGTTTCATTAGGGTTGATAACTGAATCCTCATTCTGTCTGGAGTTCCGGAACGATTTGGGCCAGACGTTCTAACCTTTATCTACTTCCAAATTGTGCTGGATTATTTTATTTTATTTGCAAAATGTTGCGTTTTGACTCCCTTGGATCGAACCGGCCGGTTTGGTTCGGACTTTCTTGGACCGTCGCAGGCCCTGTACTGCTTGGATGGAACGATGACCGCACAATGGATGACCGGAAGTAGCATGGGGATGATCCCAATCCGATTGTCGGCTTCTTTTCAACGCCTTTCGCCCCTATTGCTTCCCAATGAAAGCGCATCGATGGATCCTCCATTAATCAATGTTTCAGAAATCATTAATTATATTCTCGGAACACAATATGTCGACTTCCACGAAACGTTTTCATTACACGCCCCAGCTGCGGCGACGCGCGCCATCCCATGGGCACGTGCGTCGATTTCACCTGCAAAAAACGTCCTTTTTCCATTATTTTTTTTTACTCTTTGAATTGGAACCTTCAGTAAAAATAACTCTGAAATGCAAAAACGGAATGGTCACAGGATCCGCTGGCGTCCGTGTGCCATGATCACTACATGTTACAACTTAAGGTGATGCCTACGGTGCTGCCACCTGCATACTTCACATGACGTAAGAATGACCAATCAACTAAACAAAAAAGCTCCTCTGTTAACAATAATCACTGCGCTCGTCTACCGTGAGATTAGGTGTTATGAATTTTAACACGTTCAAAAGATGTTCGAGGAATACTATATTCCAGGACTGTTTAATCAGCCTATTAATTTTATTAAATAGGCCTATTATGTGCATATAATTTCTTGTAAGCATTATTTTTACTCTTGCTTTCCTGGGAATATTTCTTAGAATGCCATTGATTTCAATCTGTAAATAGCTTAGAATACTTTCCCTTTTACTATGTCGAACAATGCTGTTGATTTCTCGCAAACATATTACAAGACTTCTGGGCAGCACTGTAGGGCTCATGCTACCTTGCAGAGCCCTACTTTAGCACATTCGAATTTTCAGTACGCCATGTCGTACACGACAACAAGCACGGGGTTTCCAGATCACAGTGCTAAAGGTTAGTTCAGCTTGTGCTTGGGGAATATGTTGCAGTTCAAATGGGAGAAACCGCGCAAATGCCATAAATAGAATTTGGCACGTTAATTCGGATTTCGTTAATTGAATATGCATTTCCGCAAGCCGCCCTCGATCACTTCTCTTCATCATCCCCGCGTTCCTTCTTATTTATTTCATCTTTGCCATTTATTTAATAGAAATTTAATTAAATATGCTCTCGTCTATTTACGTGCTGCTAATATTCGGCATCGTTGGGTTTTTTTCCACCGAACCCCCTGTCAATTGGCGTTCGCCATTTCAGCTTCAGTTTTTGCAGTGCAGTGCAGTTATCTAATAATTTCCATTTCTAATTAATAATCTATATTCGCAGACAGGTATAAAAAAAAACCGCCGGCAATCCTTCAAAAGTAGAGATTCGGAGGTAATAACGTGTGCAAAATGTAATTATTCAAGTTGCTACACGGCTCGAGCCTATTTTTGCCCATTTTCGCCAAACTTTGGGTGTTTACAGATGGATCTGGCGAAAAAGGATGATTATTGTAATAAGTTAGAAGGTGGGAGGCGCTCTCCGATTGGTGCGTGCCCCATTTTTTCGCATTAAAACTCATCTAGCACTTCCATTTAATTAAGCTTTCGGTTTTCAATTACGTCCGCGCACTCGATGCACAAATAGGGAACAGCTTGCGGATCCGGATTTGAATACGCGCCACTGGCCTCGTGGTGCATGGCGGGGGCCACTTCCGGCGGGGAGGGTCCTCGCAGAACCCGCAAAATGTCCACCCCTAAAGAGTGGAATTGGTCGACTGATATATGGACACCCTCTAGTCGCTAAGCCCAAACGTTCCACATAAGGATGGAAAGATTTTTTCCGATAAATTGTAATTAAAAAAATGTGTGCAACGGAATTTACTTAAAAATTGGAATACTATGTCCACCCCTAAAGAGTGGAATTGGCCGACTGATTTATGGACACCCTGTAGTCGCAAAGCACAAATGTTCGAACAGGATTCGCCATACTAGCAATTAAGACGTATAATTATTTTTACATCCAATTGGAATGTTACGTGTTTATAAAAAAAATGTGATTGGGATGCAAAGTGTGGAATTTTAAATGGAGTTCACTTTTCAAAATTGAAACCGCCTTTGTTAAATAACGTTTGAAATTGGAACGCTTGTTTTTATGCAAGCTTCGAAATTAGAACGCACGCAGGACGTCATCTATGGGTCTCACAACAAATCCAATTGAAGAAATTGGAACGTTCCGCTCGCGTCAAAACTGGAACCGCCTTTCTTGAATAATGTTTGAAATTGGAACGCTTGTTCGAAATTAGAGCGCGTGCAGAACGTCACTCTTTGCATGGAGATGGGAACGAAACGTGTTCCACGGTGCTTCCGATTGGAATGAAAGGGTCTTACGGCAAATCCAATTTCGAAATTGGAACGTTCCGCTGGCGTGCCTCAATTAAACGGCTGAAACGCGTTCTCCTAGTGGGCCAGTAGCGCTTTGTGCCTCCTTGTCGAACCGCCCTCGTTTTCTATTAAAAAGGTAAACATTTTTGCAGATATGAGAAATAATTTCGTCGAAGGAAACAGCCGTCAGCTATATTACATTTTAAATTAAAACGTTATTAAGCCTGTTATTGACATATTCATTCTGATTGGACAGCTAATAATGTTTTCTGATGACATAAGGCAAACTTTTCGTCTTTCTTCTCCTCCTGCAGTTCGCGCGTATCAAATATACACACTAGTCGAATGTAATGCGTAATAATAGCGAGCATTTTTATGTCTGTTCGCGAGCTTTACAAAACATTAATTTGATTATTGAATATTTTTTATTAGCCTCCCCCCGCCCCATCCTCGCACGCACCACTCGCCTTACACGGAACGCATTAAGAAGCTTTTCGGGTTTTTTTCTTTCTTTTTAATATCATTGCGTTTGCATACGTGGCTTTTAAATATCTCGGAATTGATACGTGGCGTTTCCGTTTTGAGACCATTGTTGCGCTCTGGGGCCTAATTAAAAACCAAACTATGCTAAAAATAAACAACATCCTCTGAGCCCTTCTGGATGCTGAAAATAAACACGTGACATGTTCTGAGCCCTTCTGGATGCTGAAAATAAACAATAAAAACCTTCACATCACGCTTCTGAGCCATTCTGGATGCTGAAAATAAACACGTGACGTTTTCCGAAACCTTCTGGGTTTTAAATATGAACACTTGACTTGTTCTAAACCCTGCTGGAGTGGAAATTCTGGGGGGAGGGTGAGTGGAATCAGAATGGGCTTGCTGCTGCATTCAGCATTTGGAACGGCCTTCATTATTGAAATGTTGACCATGTATTCTTCATTAACAAACGCATTATTGCCATGAGGAAAAATGTGTTCATTTAAACACATTGACGTATCTGCTTAGAGGTTTGTTTACGATTGTTAGGGATTGACATGGCCCCTGCGTGTCGTCATGCTTGTTTCTGAGTTACAACATTCGTTTAAAAACATGTTTCTGACATGACATTTTTTCAGTAATGTTTAAATCACGCTTCCTGTCACCTTCATACATGTATATGTTTTCAACATGTTACCAAAGGGTTCGACTGCTGTGCCTGAAGTTGGATTTTAAACACGTTCGAATGTTAAAAACTCAGATTGAAAACACTGTTGCGCTAATCTTAAAACTGTTCCTACTGTTCCAGTTTGAGCACTGTAGAATTCACACTGTTCCATTTTCAAAACATTGGATGGTTGCTGTTACAGTTTCAAAACTTTAGTGTTATTACGTTCCCATTCCCAAATGCTTGAATTACTTTGCTGTTCATACTCTGGTACACGTATATAATCATACATGTTTGTTTAAAATATACAAATCGAGAGCTACTCATGTTATAATTTTAACCGGTTTAATGCCATCTTTTAACCATCGGTTTAATCATTCCTACTAGGCCCTAATCCAATTTCTAAACTGTCGAATCCTATTGTGCTAATTTCAAGATGTCCACACATACATGTATGCTATTTGTATTTATATTTCTATAATATATGCTATACATTTGTAATTTATTTTGTGTTTACAACGTGAGCATTTAACTGTTCGTTTCAGTTCGTTCTATTTTCAAAATCCAATTCCAGATGCTTGCTTAATTTTTGGAACGTTTTCGATTAAAACTCCTTTATTCGTCTCGTATTGCGGCCATTTTGAATCCCAACATTCGATGAATTAAGGCTGGTTTTTCCGCAATTTATTCCCAAAAAATTCCCCCGTGCACCACGTCCACACTCGCTTAGAATGGCACTTGGCGTTGGAATTTCGACGGCTAACTAATCGCGGAGAGTAATAAGAGACGCCAGCTGCATTCTCTCCATTTAGTGTTTGAATTTATGATTCAATTAAGCGCAAATATTCTCACGTTTGAAATTGATTTTGTTTGTTAATTGTTCGGAATCCGAGTTGGCTGCTTAATTTGCATTCCTTTGTTCAAATGTCGATTTTTCTGCCTGGTCCATGCTCGATCGTTGCCTATCACACTGCCCCCTATGCGCGCTGCAAGAATACGTGTTAATTGTCTTTTTCTCCTTTAGCATTATGCAGGGGAAAATGCCAATGGCGGCCACTGGCCTTTTCCACGCTCGTAAATTAAGTACTTAGCGAGAATTTCTTAACTTGTGCTCACGATTATAGCACAATCAGGTTTCGCCAAGATGCGCCAAATTCATGAGACTCAACTGCGAGCAGCGCCACCACGCCCTCTGATGACACCAGGCGTCCCATCCGAAGAACGGGCAAAGGGCGAAATGGAAGCAGATAGTGGGGTTTCCGTAATTATTCTTAAAAAAATGCAACTGCCTGGGTGAAACGATTAGGCCTGTGGCATTTCAAGCTTGCGTTTTAAGGTGCTAATTTGGGTTCTGCACTGCCATTTTGGGGAATAACCCTTGCTTCTCTAAGCTGGTTTCAGCATGTTGGACAATGGTGTGTGATGTAATGAATGTTGATTTTATCGGTCGGAAAATGAGGGTGTTGTCAACCGATATAATGTAACTATGTTGTCGTGTAATTCTGCTATGTGCTTTTATGAATGTAAATTACATAAACTGAAGTTTTACTCAATTTGCATTTCAAGCTGATTTTTTCATTGAGAATTTTGAATTTATCAGTACTTTTAATTGTTGAACCCTGAGTGTGACATGCAAGTTTCATTCAATGGGGTTTACCGGAAGCATACCTTTCGAAAACTGCATACGTGTACATGTATATTGGAATTGGCAGGGACCTAGCAATTCCTATAATGTTACCATGTTTCGAAGCATAAGTAGCAATAGTGGAACCCACACGTGATGGACAGACAGCTTTGGGGCAGATTTAAACATCTCGAACAGCTGTTTTAGTAGTTGAGGAAATCTCAATAATATCGCAATTAAACCACATTTACGAGAAGGCCTACCTTTGACCTAGCATCTTTAACGCCGAATAAAAATGCATTAACAGTATTGCGATCGTTATTGTGTCTTGATGACATTTTAAAAGAACTCTTTACATTTAAACAAAATGAATTTTTGGTATCCCAAAGGATGCCCACTGCGAAATTATACATTTTTGCTCCAAATACATGTTATAATTGCTGAATTTCTTACCTCCCGTGTAGAATTGCTGGTCCACCAAGGTCTGAATATTTTTTTTTTAAATTTGGAAATGTCCCGTTTATTTGTTAAAAAATAAACCTGGAAAAAAAACGTAATGCAACCTCCGAAAAGGCGGGTTTCCTCTCACAACAACCCCCGAAGATGAGCATTGGAGGTTGCATAACGGTTTTGAAGTTTATTTAATTTGTTATAAATGAAATAAAAATAACTCAGACCCTAGTGGAGGACTAATTCTACACGGGATAAAATAAATTTAGCAATTATAATAAGTCCTAGAAGCAAAAATGTGCAATTTCTTTACACAGTGGGAATATGCCACCTACCGTAGACCGTGAAAGTGTAAAAGGGGTCGAAATTGCTTCGCGAAACCTAAGATTCGAAGGAAGCGTTTTTATTCTTCGTGCAAATTTAATGAACTTATGATTTTTGTCGATGTTGCTAATTTCTTTTATTCTTGGGAGGCGGGTTACAGCAGATCTTGAGCGCGGTAATTAAAGACCTAATAAGATGAACTTTTCCATTCCATTGACATCTCATAAAAGGACGCCATCGCATCGCTCTCACTTAAGATCCGATTTTAAGGTTTCCGATTACTCGGCGAGAGGGTTTTAATATCGGGCTCATTAGGCTAAAAATTAAAAATGGCGGGGAAAAAATGCCAGTTTTCCCACACAATAGGCCTAATAAAAGCAACCGAGTTGCGTTGCGTCTTAGGAGACGCGCGTTCTTTTCATTCCGGCTTAGGCGCGCCATTGTTCCTCGGGTTCGGAACCCGAGCACCTAAGCCCCGTGTGGCGGTACCGTTACCTTTAAGACGCGCTCGATCGGAGCAAATCTCCTTGAAACAAAAGAGAAAAAGCCCTTTCGAGCACGCTGTAATCCCCCGGGAACGGATCCCCCTTGGTGTTCCACACGTATCGCCCAACGAGATTTGTAGCGAGAACCGGTGCAGTTGTTCGCGTGGAACAGCCTCTGGTAAATTGGCGAATGTCACTCAATCAATTCCCAAAACTCTTACTCTCTGCAATGAGCCCAGGCCGCCATTTTGGATTTTGGGATTTTCGGTTTGGGTAAGATAGTAAACCTATGCAAGGCATTTGAAAAGGACTTGTTGCATTATAGTAACATTATTAAAAGGAAGTTAATGAAAAGTCGTGTTGCTAATAAACCCATTCTATTATTTCCAATGAAAATATGTTTTTCGTTAAACGTTCCATACGGTGTTTCCTTCATTATACCCTTATTAATATTCGCTGGCAATAGTTTTTTCATTGAAAAATGAGCTTAAAATCCATCATTTGTGAAGCTTTTTCTTCTAAACGTTTTGCATTCAGCGAACAGTTTCTCAAAAAAGGGCCCTAAAGTGCATTATTAGTTCCCATTCCCCTTCCTGCAAAAAGTTATCCACACAAGCATCACTTGTTTTAAAATTGCTAATGAAAATTGGATGGAAAATAACCTAAAATCCATCATTCCCTGTAGTTGTTTTTTTAATTCACATCTTTTAAACGATACTTCCATTAAACTACCTTAAAATACTGCCTGTGCCTATGGTATAAAACGTTCTATGTGGACTCCTGTACATCGGTTTGTATAGATGTCTTCCAGGTGGCACCACCGTAGGCATTACCTTAAGGGGAAGCCCAAGGGGGTAGACATATAGTAGGCTCTGGAACATCAAACTACCATAATGGTACCTTAAATCTTAAAAAATGAAATACCTCTTGGAAATTTAGTAGCTAATCCAATTTTTGTGGCAACGAATGGGAATTTAAGGATTGGAGTTCATTTTCTGGAAAAAAAAGAACGATTTGGGGAGAAGGATCCGCCAGTGGTTACCTGAATGGTCTGTTCTATAGTCGATTCATACTATGTTGCATAAATCCATTCAGTCACGTGTATCGACTTCAGGCTTCCACCATTCATTAATTAATGAATGCACTTTTCTCGATGAGCTTCTGGCTTAAATTTCGGCTGGTCCCCTCTTTTATCATCATTATTCAACGGCTGATAATTGAGCACGTCCGTTCCAGAACGCGTCCAGCTTCCATCCATTGTCATCAGGTGGTGCTGGTCAAGCCCTCGCCCTTCGCCCACAATGCACCGGTCCCTGCGAAGCTGGCTAATTGACAGTAATTGGTTAAATTGATTGCGTACGTAATAGTATTACAGTTTTAAGGGCTGCATTCTGCGTTGTCCTGGCGGCGAACAATTAAACAAGATTGATGACCATCTTGCTCGCGTTGACCTTTGCGGATCCATCATGGCGCCGGCGCCTCCCCATTGGCTGCTTCCCCTGTGAGGGTCACGCCCCCACCCCTTCCAACCCGCGGAATGCGATTACATCGCCGAGGCCTTGGCTCCTCGTCTTGATTTATTTCGGCCAATAATTGAATTTGGAACGTTCAGTGGTGCTTTTGGAATAACGAGACCGAATTGACCCCCGGTCAGCGTCCGCTGGGAAGGATATCCGTGAGAGCCACTCTGGCACTGGGTTAAGAATTGGGCGCTCTTAATGGCAAACGATTTTATAACAAATTTGTACCAATCTTGTGGTAGTTTGTTGCTGTGCGAATTCGTAGCAATTTCACGCGATTTTAAGATTATTTATAAACGAATTTCGGAGAAATGCCTCCGGCCCTACTGCGTAATTGTGAGACTTAGTGCAATTTTTATAAAGTTTTTTATACACGATCTTCTATGATTTAGAAATGTTTCAATTGGCGATTTTCTAAGATTCCTATCGGTTTTTGGATAGTTTTAAATAGACTCAACGTGATCACTATACTGGCGTCACTGATCTAGGGACTGAGTACCGTTTTGGACAACTGCATGATTTTAGTGCGATTTATCAGGGTGTATAACAATTATATGCTTAGTGCTATAATTATTTACTATAAGTATAACAATAATTATTAACTGCTAGCTTGCACATACAGTACATACATGGACATGTATATAATATATTATTACTGGTATCTGTATGATTATAATGATATCACTATTAGGTTGCACTTCATTTAAATGTTAACATTACTGCAATTATACTGAAATAAAAGTTTTGCGGCAAAAATATTATGGTTAACATACATGTAGTTCAAATAGCTATGTTGTGATATGCATGCTTATGTCAGTTTGGACTATATACCGCAGTGATGTAGGGACGTTTATATAATGTCGCTAACGTATCAGTAGTAACAGGTAGGGTATTGATGCCAGCTGTAGCAACTAAAAAGTTCTTGAACTAAATTTGAACATTAATTTCAATTTTAATTGCATTTATACATGTAAATCAGGTGGGAGTAGAGTCCAAAACTTGTGTGATACCGCTGTTGACACTATAACCCTCACTGATATGTGGAACAAATCTGCTATCAGTAAATCTACGTAGATATCACTACGAATACCGATCTTTTTCATTAGAGATGATTTCCCATTTTTATTACCGATGAGAATTCCCCCACTGAAATCGAGAAATTTATGACATCTGGAATATGCTGAAAATGTGCAGGTTTTGTGTTCTTGACGTTAACCTCCATATTTCGACCATGCAAGGTGCATATTCTTACATATGGGCTTTCGACTGCCGTTCCTATTCATTCCATATCTGGACTATGCCATACCTGGTGAGAATATTTCTTGTGAAACCAAAGAAACCAAGGGACCTGTACATTGCGGTGACACGATCTAAACCCGGATCGTAAAGCCAAAGGTCATCGAATTCCATTTGCTCGAATTCCGCGAATTGAACGCTGTCCTATCTGCGCCATCTTGGTGCCGAATTTTAAAACGCTTTTTGGGGGGCGCCTTCGTAACGCGTGTTTTCTCACAATGTAAACATGGGACCCTCCCCTCCGGAACATTTGTTCGCGCTAGCCAATAATCGGATTTGAAACGGTTTTTTAGCATTGCATCCCGGCACTAAAAGTCATGGCACGACGATAAACATCAAGGCGACGAATTAAACCAGATGCCACCCTACGCCATTTTGCTTCGGCTTCAAAGAATGGCATTCTTAGCATGGCACGTCTCAGCCTTTCGGACCACCCTGGTGTCCGTTTCGCCAGAAGTGACCATCAGGCCAAGAGGCATAAGAAGTTTTTTTTTTCATGTTTTTTTTTAAACAAAACCTAATTTACTTTTATTTCTACAATATCTTTCCCTCCCATGCCAAAAGTTATTTCTTGCAGTCAACTAACTGGAGTTGGTGGCCCGAATCGGTGTTTCCGTTATTTTGATGTGCTTTTTGGGAATTTTTTTCCAAATGTGTTCTGGCGAAAAGCACTTGTCGCACGTGGTGATCCTTAAGATGGCGACGCACTTGAGAGTTACAGACGCCGAAAAATTCTAAATGGCTTTGACTGTAAGGCATTAAGGTGAAACGGTTCGATGTTAAAACGTTTGACGTGTTTAACACGCCGCGTTAGGCGTCAAAAACTCGTTTTGGGAACCTGTCAATCAACATACAGTCGAACTCGGTTATAACGAGCGCACTTCTCGGATATAGCGAGCAAATTTGGCACGTGTGCAAGTTCCCAAAATCTTGATTTACTTTGTTCTTCTTACTCACAGTGTGATACCCGAACTTTCTAATTTACCCTCAGGTGACCCCATTGACACATTCCCACTTAGCGACCAAGCAGTTGACATTTTGTTGACATGCAGATTTAATAATAAAAATAACTGATTTTATTAATAATTCAGTGCTTTTTAGTAATTGTAATTGGTGTTTACTACGGCCAAGAAAAAAAGTACGACAAGTTTTAGTATTCACGGATATAACGAGTAACGGTTACAATGAGCAAATAGTACCGGTCCCTCGACGCTCGTTATAACCAAATTCGACTGTCGATTTTAGACTAGGCTACATAAAATTAATGTAAACGTTCAAAGCTGTAACATCGCACTGGTCAAGTTCAATGTCCAAACCCATGTTTTCAACGTTCAAGTTACGTGTAAATCCACGTTTTTGTGTAAACACTTTCTAGAATATATAACTATGACATGTTTCAAAACATCGGACGTGCCAAATTCAATGTCCAAGGACGTTTTCAATGCTCTAGTGTCTAACCATGTCAATTGAACATGTTTCAATCCTTTTTGATATTGAACGTGCAGGGTTCAATGTCTAATTACATATTGTACATGTTTTCAACGTTCTGGTTAGTGTCAAATCACGACTTCGACACTTTTTGATGCATTGAACGTGTCAAGTTGAAAACCCAGACATGTGACATGTTTTCCAAATTATTGCTAGGATCAAAACACCCCTTGGTGTAAACATGGTAATTAAACAAATTCCTAGCTTTTAACATAGAACGTGTCAAGTGTAATACATGTATTTAAGTTAAAACACGTTTTCGACGTTCAAGTTACATATCAAAACACGAGTTCGTGTAAACATGTCGGTTAATGTTCTGGCCGCATTCAATGGGCGTTCAGCTTCTATAGCTCTAATTTGCTTGCTGGCCTTTTGGTTTGAAACCTCAAAACTAAATGCTTTGTTTTACCTTATAATGGTGTTCAATACGGTTTCGTATTTTTATTTTATTTTTTAAATCAAATCTACGCTTGTTTACCAGAAGAGAAAAAAAAACTTTGGGTCGACATAACCTCGGACTGGAGATGAAAGCGTGAGAACATTTTTTCGTCTTCTCCCCTTATTGAATTTTGGCAATTTTTTTTCTTTCATTCTCTCAAGCAATAATAATTCGCCTCCAAATTGGTATATAGTTTCAAATTAAAAGCCGATTTTCCAAAACTGTTATTTACCCACGTACTTTACCTTATCACCCGATGTGCCCCGGGGCCGAGTCCCATCTTGAGGGGTCGGCAAATACCTCCCCGAAATTTGAATTGGTAAACGTTTTTTATCCCGTCCCGAACTCGTTATTTCAGTTCTGCTTTTTTCTTCTGCTTTTTTTCATTTCTCAATTTGGTAATTTTTTGAATTTTTTTTTTCAAGTTAGCATTTGGTAACTTCGGCCTTGAATGACAATCCCGGATTTTTCGGCGGATGAAATCGAGGGCCAAATTACAGGGTGCTGGCCGGGGCTACTGTTAGCGACGGGGCTCCAGCACCCCCTGGAGGCACCCTCGAAAAACGTTTACTCTCAATGCAGCTTTTATTGTTATTACTATTATTATTATTGTCTGTCGGCCCAGGAATGTTAAACGAAAACTAAGGATGTTGCTCCGATCCGGCCGCTTTTAATAACAGCTAATTAGCTGACGGCGATCTGCGCAACGCGATTACCGGGGGTTGGCCCCCCTCCTCCTCTTCATTCTCTTAATTTTCACTTTTTGGGCGAAACTACAAATCATCCACGACCTGCCTTAACTACTGCGTGCGAACCGATTAATACCCTTGGCGTCCCAAAAATAAATCATGAAGGTTTTTTTTATTTCGATTTATATTTAGATAAAAAGTTTATTATCTCGTTCTTTTGTTACGCATGCGTGGTGTTAATTAACGGCCTGTTTGGCTTTTCGTTCTTTCGTTTTGGCCCATAACTTAGTGTTCACTCAAAGACCGACTCTGATGTGTTCATGATGTGTTCGATGGGCGTACGCTGCTTTTCAATTTGTTTTGTTTTCTGAAATTCTGCTATTTGGCCCATTTTCGCGAAATTCGGCGGTGTGAAGTGGGCGAATCTTTCGGTGTCGAAAGTGGAAGATTCGCTGATTTGAACGAACTGAATCGATATATTTTAGCACGTGCTGAAACGCCTTTTAGCACGCACAGGAAAATTCCATCACATCTTTCTTTAGCAGGCTTTAGACGATCAATACTAATGCATTACCCTCTGAGAATGACATCACTAATGATGGTAAGGTAAAAACAGATCTTACCCGATCATTACTAGTAACATTACCGTTTGAGAATGACATTACTAATTATGCATAAGCTAAAAGCAGACCTTACTTGATCATTGTCGGGTAAGGTTACATCGTTTAAGGCAGACTGAAATGGAGCGTTTGTCAGTAATGATGTGAATTAACATGATCGTGTACAGATGACAAGTATTAAAGGAGTAATGATTTTTGATAATGTCATTGGTAACGTCGTGTAGTAATGATCGTGTAAGGCCTGCTGAACCGAAATGAAATTATTGGTAGGAAGGATATAAATTAAAATTCCTTGCATGATCATTAGTACTGTCATTCTCAGAAGGTAATGTCATTACGATCGTGTGTGAAGCTGAAATGCGGTGGTAGCCTTTTATTAAAAAAAACGGTACAAATACGGTATTTTAGCTTGCAATTTAATAGAAAAATTCTGAGAAATTTCCTAATTCTGAAAAACTGGATTACAAATAATAGTAAAATTTCATTGATCTAGTATGAAATCATGGATCATGGGAGGGAGGGGGGGGGCACACCCCCTGGCCCTGGGTGCGACACTGCCCCCATATGCCCCCACTGAGTTGCTTTGAATTGAACTAAATAATTGCCAGTAATGATCTGAATTGAACAACATCGTGTACGACTGAGCCTGACAAGTAATGAAGGAGTAATGCTTGCTGGTAATGTCATTATTAACGATCGTGCAAGGCTCTCTTTTCATGGCCGGTTTAGTCAGGTTGATAACTCCAGCCATAAAGATTTTCACAAACAATCTTTTCGATGACGATACTAACGGCGGATACCAATTGTGTTATTGTTGTTGATCAGTTATTTGACCGATTTTTGCTGACCAAGCTGATCTTTTTTGCATGTGTTCCAATCATCCCAAGTTTCGTGTTCCACTTCATTTCTCCTGGCATTATTTTATAAACCTCTCAACTGAGATGTTCAATCACCATCAGCGCCCTCTACGGCGCTAATCCCCTGCTTATCACCTAAGATTCCCCACAACAAGATGGCGCCTGAAAGGGGCTATCGCGTGGGAATTCAGTAGATGGAAGTGAAAATCAGTGGCCTCTGGTCACTCAGTTTTCCACCCTGATCGATGACCACCTGGCGAGCGCTTCTCCTCGTAAATTCCTTTTCGCTGCCCATGCTAATTCGAGCGGTGGCGCTGCTGCATGCGTTCTGACGTCGTCATTGGCTCTTAAGCGGTGTTAACTGCAGGCTGACCCAGGAGCCCGAATGACCGACGGTCACGTGATCCTTCACGCTGGCTTTTTACGACTAATAATGATGTAATTATTAGTAGTTAACCAGCAGACTGTGAAGACGAGAAGAGCGAGGTAAAAAATGAGAACGAAAAAAATGGCTTCTCATCGGGATTTAGCCTAATTACACCAGACGGGGGTTTTTGATACGCGTTTCGGGGGTTCTGCTTCTCTCGTCGAATTAGGGTACCGAAAGGTGCTTCTGTCTGCTCCACTTTTGATCTGTCCATGCCACTGTGCGGGCCCCCTCCCCCGGGGGGACAACCCGCATCGGGCGGCCATCTTGGATTTTCGACGATGGGTGGATATCGTGATTTTTGATCGGTTTTGAGGGGCGTCAACCAGTATTTTGAAGCTCATTGAGCTTGGGTAGCTAAGGATAATGCCACCGAAAAACCACTTTACGCGGTCTGAGATGTGGACTTAAGGGACGTCCACAAAGGGCGTCCGAATTTAGAGGGGTTCACGCAAATAGGACGTATATATGACGTCTTAAAGGTCATTTTTGTGAATGTGTGTCTTTATGTTCCTTTAAGACGACACTCAATGGTTTGTTTTAAGAAAAAAAACTTCACCAAATGATGATTTCATATAAAACGATAAATGTAAGGGACATTGTGACATCACTTTTAGATATTATTCTTAATACATGTCATAGTGTAAAGGGTGTTTATAAAAATGGCCTCAAAAAATGTGCTCGTCCAGGATAATGCCGTGTAAAGAAAATAGCAGATCATTTCTGTTCACTTCAACACTATGTTGAGTAATTTTGCATACGTTTAATTCTTCACGTATTTATAGTACATGCAGATTTTTCCATCTTTTATTTACTCTTATTTTCTTTGGGGTTTAAAAAATATACAAAAATAAGCACTGGGGGAAAATAGATATACATTTAACGTGCAAATAAATACATTTTTGTGGTTTCTTTCAAATTCGAATTTTGTGGAAAATTTGTCAATTGAATAATAAATCAAACTATAGTTGCCGTTTGCTTAATTTGTTTAAATTATACCAGGGAAATAGGGTGAGAGTTGATATTATAGGGCGCACACGGGTTACCGAAACCTACAGACATCATGGAATTGATTCTCATTTTCAATTCGCAACATTTTTTCCTCCAAAGTTTGTTGAACCG
>JAQIXS010003200.1:0-18992 GCA_034700785.1 Rossiulus vilnensis
CTAATGCAAACGGTAAACAAAGCATACAAGAATCCAGACAGATAGACAAACAAAGAATTCTGGCAGGCATGACATGTACCAGTGTCCAAGTAGTTCTGGTCTGGCCACGACCTTCCAATGGTGTACAGAATACCCCCAGGCGTGGCTGGTGAGAAATAAAATCAAGAGGAGAGGAAATGTCAGGACAGACAAGATAGAAAAGTGAACAAAAAATAAGGCATTAAGCAATGAAAATAGACGAGGGAGAGGTTTTGAAATCGAAAAATGGTGCCTGAAAATAACGGTGTTCAAAGAAAAGAAAGCGAAGGCAGTATGCAAGTGAACATTGCAAACTTTGCAGAGAGACAAGAAACAACAAGAAAGATAAATAAATGATAGAAGTGATAGTGGTGATGTGTTTAACGGTAAAAAGTGTGGTGGATGTCCAAACGCCATAAATTTGCCGTGGCAAACCAAATTTAAATAATAATAACACTGCGCAACCCCAAACAAGACGCTTGGCAAAAATTGACTCCTTAAAAAAATACCTTCATGAGAAAATTATGCTATAAAGTAGTGTGTGGTAAAGATAGCAAACTAAACTCATCCACCCTTATTCAAACCCGATTGAAGTGGTTGCAGAGATTAGCCGACAATTTTTTACTAGCCAGCTTTAGGTTGGATCTTCAAAGGACACAAAGCTCTTGAGTCATCCAAAAAAAGCGACCGGGCAACAATGTCAAAGCTAAGAAACCATTTGTGAAAGAAATTATATGACAAAGACCGAGGCTGTAATTCATCTGGGTTAATTTTTTTTCTTTCAAAACCAATTTCATTTTTTTTGCGTTGCGTTGTACACTAAAAGTAAAATGACATTGTTGTGGGTGAAATACTTTTTTCTAAGACTAATGATTCACCACACATTTTTGTTAGAAACAGACTCTTCCTTTATTATGTATGGCGATTTCCTTTATACGAGATATGATAATAAGATACTCCTATTGAGTACGGGCTTACATTGAGCTTGTAAAAACTGGGTTTAACTACTATAATTGCAAATGAGAAGCAACTTAACCAATTTCAGGGCGCAACCTTAAAAAGTATAAGCTTCATCATCATTACAATACCTGGAAAATTCGATCAGCATTGGAAGGCGACTTGTGAAATTTATTAAGCACTACAAAGATTGAGGTGGATTTGAAAAAGCGCCAACATATCTCATTAAAAAAGCAATTTTCATAAAATTATAACTCTAGAATATAAATTGCTGAAAAGTTCGTCAATATTCAACCGTTTTTCATTAATACTCAATAACGAGGTAACTCTTTACAAAGTATTAAGACCATATGATTAACCCTCCAAGAGTGTAAGGTTCTTAGTATCTGATGCGAAATGAAGTTGGAATCCATAGATAACAGTCTGAAACTTTGGATTCAAGACACTTAAAAGTAGCCTTCTGAACTTACACTAGATAGCTTTAAGTTTCCTTCTAAAAATAGTTCAATTTTTGCTTTACAAAAATGAATTTCTTTCTAATAAGTTCTTTGATTGAGGCAAACGAAAGAAATAGAAGCACAGAGAATAATACAAGTATATTTATGATCAGCATCTTAAAAAGGTCAAGTTTGCAACGTTTTTAAAAGCCAATATTGCTTCTAATTTTATAATAATCAAGCAACATGCGTTTACCGTCAATTATGAAAGGTCATGCATCAACTTTTTGTATCACAGATAGCAGAATTCATTTGAACTAGGATGCATTCTCCAAGACTTGCTTCATGATCAGTTCAACTATTTTTAAAATTAGCATCCAATTTAAATTGGGAAAAATGGGCGTCGATCTAAATGCACTTTCCTGGCCTATTTAAAAGCATACTACCACGAAAAAACCACAGCGATGCACTTAACACACTAGATTCCTTTGTTTCGTCTGTCAACTTTATGAAGTTTTGCATATAAGGCATCCTCCCCTTACTAAATTGCTTGACTATCGCAATCGACTGCTCATAAACAGATGTCATTCATTTCCTCTTAAACCTGACTCTTTGAGTGTGTGCCATATGCAATTCTTTAATGAGGAATCGACCCGATAGATATCGCCGAATCGAAAAAGAAACTGGAGCATAAAGAGTAAAGACTGTTCAATAAGTTAGGAAGAAAACTTACTTGGTCGGGTGGGTGGCTCGGAGGTTTCTTCAAGTTGATTTAATTCTACTTCGATTTTCTTCATCTGAGGATACCTATTTTGCATCAACTTCATGATCTTTTTCACGAATCCAACATAATCTGCAAAGTCAAACAAGTAGCATTTGATGGTGCTTTATTAATTGCATCAAAATGCGTATCTTGATTAAACTTTCAATGGATATTAGTCCAACAATGAGTTAATTTGATGTTTTATTTTTTTTTTAAATGCATTTAAATCAGTTCTAAAAAATTTAGTCACATCATCTGGCTAAATCCTTCAGACTACCACGATTTCTGAGTGGGATACACAGATGTCAACAGGATCTACCTGTTTAGTTCGAAAAATATTGTAAATTACTTACTATGGGCAGTTGATTAACATAAAATATTTGTAATGTTAAAGGTTTTCTAAGCATTTTTTTGTTTCTATTAAGCATTATTTAGCACTGATATATAACAGTTTTCCCATGCCTGCCACTGCTAGAGTTCAGGTAGATTATATAACTTGAAAATATCCCGTTCTTGAGGTTGTCGCTTTAATTTCCCCGTATTTGCTGTAGACTGCCCTTTTATTGAAAATCATGCTTTCCATTTAATGAAAATGTAAATGAGACAATACGTGGCCCGTCATATCCACTAAATGTTGACCGCTTGTTGTTGATGAATATTAAATCTGGCGAGGACGATAATGCGCATCAAAAGAGCAATTACGCATAATGCATGTCATTTTGTACTCCTCACTTTGTAAATTAGGTATTGTAGTTCCAACGATTGTTTCAGGTCGAAGCTTAAAAGCAAAGCAGATTTAATGAGTACGAACCTCTAGGAAACTCCAACGGACTGACGAGCTCCTTAAAGAAATCCTGCGCTATACTCGTCTGTTCTTCTTCTGATACATTTGATTTGAACCAAAATCTCAGCTTCCGGCTTTCCTTAAAGGAAAAAAAAGCACCGAATTGAAGCCATTTAAAGTTGATATTTTACTATGGTTCACCGAACATTATGGCTGCCCAGCTTAAATGCTTTTCTTAGAAAGGGAGAATTTCTGTCAAGTACTGGTGACGGGGTTTAAATTGTGTGGCGCGAATGCGACTTTCGCACATTATTACTGACACCACAATAACCCCATAATGGACGATATTTGGAGACTTATTTCCAAAACTTCCTAGTTTATTTGGAGTCTTAGTCGCAACTGCATTCGACGATTGAAAACTTCTACCTGCCATGCGAAACATACAATGAAAATAAAATACACTAAAAATATGGTGTACTCCAGTGGATAAATCAAACTACATAAATATCATTTAATGACTTTTTACAATTAATTAAGAAGTTTAAACCAGCGATGGGGTCGTTAATTCAACTTTTGGAAAAAACTTCGACCAATATTTGTCATTTCCCCTGCAGTTTAAAGAAGAAAATCCCCTACTGTACATGTATTTCATATACCCACTGCATGCTTGGGTTATAAGGGTTTCACAACGTCAAAACTCTTTCAAATCATCAATATTGCTTTCTTCCATCATCTTTATACCATCGCACGGCAATAACTAACGTCAATCTTTCTTTTTCTCCCTTTCATAGCATTTTATACTTCCATCAGCTGCCATACAGGGTAGTGGATTATTTATTTCCTTAAACTTACTTGCGTGTGAATATGGGTTTGACTGTTTACGAGGAACACTTTGAATTCCAAGTGGAGCTGCGCAGCGATTGAATTATTTCCATCTGAAATAATCGTAAAATAACGAATTACAATTCCGCTGGCGTCATTGCCAAGCTCCTAATCCCATTTCTAAAAGCAAATGGACGTACTTTCGAGCCCGTTTCTTCCCTCCTTGCTGATGATAATGCCCTTGTGTTCCCCGCCTGCCGTGTGAACAATTCCAGTGCCAGCCAGCTCTTTCGATTTAATTCGTTCCATTTGAATCGTGGTCGACCGTGGCGTCTTCTTGGTTGGCGTCATCACGATTCGCTCTGAAACCAAAAGTTCATGTTAATAATTGAATCCGAATCGGCCTTCTTTACAAGCAAACTACACGTAGACCCAAACTCTTAACAACATGGCTCAACTCAGTGTGCAATGTTTCCATTTTATTTTAAAGCTAAAACACGAAAGTATGGCAGTAAAGAAATTGGCTCACCTACAGGTATTAAAGAAATTCATTTTGTGCAGCAAGTAGACAGCCAATTTAACATCGGAGTAGCTAGTTTTGTAAGCAATTTTTTGCTCTCAATTTATCAGGCGAAAAGCCTTAACATCACAGTAAACCTTTTGCATTTCTTGGGATGGCCCTGTTTTTGCAAGGAATATGATGTTCTGAGATGAAAGAGTTGCAATGATAATGTTTTGCATAATTTGTCTGAAGCTGTACAATTGGTGCGAATTTTAAGGCATTGCAGTTTCAGGCTATTCTCATACTAATTTAGATTAATTTAGGTTAATCTGAAGTTAATTTAGGTGTATCTGAAAGTGCTTTAAATTGCTCATAAAACGAGCTATTCCGATTTTAAACTAGGTATCTAATACAATTATTTTTAACACCTTTAGGTGGGTTAATTTCTTTCCTCGCAAGTGTACATGTATATGTTCACGTAATATTGCAACTTCACTAACGTCGCTAATAACAGAACAGTGACACAACATATAAATGACAGTATTTTTCTGACATTTTCTATTTTTTTCCATTTGACGCCTTAAACCAACAATGTGATATCAACTATCACCAAAATCACACTATATTAATTTATGAACAGCTTAAGGAAGTGCCAGTGGCAATATACGTGATGAATATAAATATTCATCGTGGTCAGTCCTAGCCTAATTTCCAGTTTTGAAGATTTCAAAATTGTCCTCACAACAGGAACTTAGGGGTAGAAGCAGTCAAGACATCAGTAGTTACCAGATTACGCATCATATTACTAGTGCAAATATGGTCTGAGGTCGACTCGTTGAGCCATTTCTACCCATACATACAGAATAAAATTCAACACTGGCACCTTTTAACTAACGCACTAGCAAATGCTTCATCCAAACATACGAAAATTTTGCAGTCATTTAATAATAGCCCTAAATCAGCCAGTGCCCAAACGTACAGTAAGGAAGTTGAAGGATGAGAAGTTCAAAAAACTTCTTTACATTCTGAAGTTAAACTGGCATCTTGAAGACGCTATTACCTGGGTCTAAGTGAAGAAGTAACAAGCGAACTTTTTACTCAAAAGACTACACAAAAGGAATGCTAAACAACATGAAACAAGTTTGCGATATGTAAACGCAGATCTTCTACAGGCGCAATGGCATCACGCCTTTGGGTTGCCTTTTTTAAGCTTTGAACGCAAGGGCAAACAAAAACTGCGACGCCAGACCATTGAGCAAGTGCTTGCAAAAAATGAAAAATTTAAAAAAATTGGCAAAACTTGTCGTTGAACTCAGGACCCGGTATCTTGGCTTCCGCAGTTCAATGTGGGAGATGAATAGTACATAATATCTATATTTATCTGAAGCAAATGTTTTGCCAGATATCAGACAATGACTTCTCCAAGATGGCCCAACCAAAAAACGAAGACAATTACTAGATCTTAGCTTATCATGGTTAGCCGCGACCCCTCACCCTATATCAATGCCTCCTCTATACCTGCATAAATACCTGAACATGTATTCATATCTTTTTTTATAAAGAAAAACAATAGCGCCAGCTTTTTTTTTCATTTTCAAAAAGGCGATCGTATTGTGCATGCTCCTATTATTTTCTTAACAGTCCAGAAAAATTTTTAAAGTGATTCGATAATGGAAACGGCTCAAATTAAAACGAGTCATCCATGCAGGTTAAAGCGGAAAAAAAATCAAAGGCCAGGGTATATTCTGAATCAAATTGCATCACGCAAAGCGTCAAGACACGAGCATAGCATTAGCATTTCCAAGAATATTTCAATTTAAGTGGGCCAATCTCAAAAAAGAAATTTGGGAACATTTTCACAATTTTTAAAAGAAATAGCACGAAAGGCTTTGCAGCATAAAAACTAGGCAAAATTATTACCCACATTGAACAAGTGAACATCAAACCCATAAAATAAAGTGTTAAAATTTGCCACTTGTTAATAGCCAAAAAGATGTCCACCATGCATAAAAATTACACATTTTTGATTCAAATATTTATATAATTGCCACATTTATTTTGACCAGTGCAAAATTGTTGGTCTGCTAGGGTTTCAGTTCTGTTTTATAATTTAAAAATGTACCATTTACTTATTTAAAATGTAATAAATTTTGCAGAATAGTTCCACAACCCGCAAAGGAAGTCTGCATTGCAGTGAAGATCGCTTTAGACAGTCGCGTAACAATTTTTTCAATTTTTTTAAAAATATAAGTAAACGGGACATTAAAGTATAAGACGCAACGGAAATCCTAGTGGGCGATAAATTCTACACTGAAGAAAATAAATTTAGCAATTACAATAATTTTTTGAAGCAAAAATGTGTACGTTTTTTTTCATGGTGGACAATCCTTTCGGTTCAGCCTTAAACTACTTGTCACATTATTTATTCCGAAATTGGTTTACGACCGGCACATTTCATTAAGTGCGTGACACTGTATTGCAGTAAAAGGGGTTAAGCAGCTTAATATTGCGAGACAAACCAAAGCAACGATAAGAAAGAGAAAGTCTATCGTTGTTTGCATGTTGCATGGAAAATCGTGTCTGCGCTCAAGTTGTCCTCTGCTTCGAGGGATCAATAAGTAAAGGAGGAAATTCAATTGAGTGGAGAGGGCTCGTGTTTTTTGAATTGTTATTTTTAGAAAGCAAACACGTAAACATTTCCACTTTCTTGACAGAGAGCACTGAGTTTAATATCTAAGCTCCGCCAAGGACTTGCACGCACTTCAGAAATATTAAAGGCAGACTTTAAACTAACAGTTTACTTTACGCATGCCAGATTTTTTTCCTCTCCAGCAGAAATAGTTTACAAGAAGAGATGGACAAACCGGTATGAAACGCAATATGAGACATTTGTTATACAAAAAAGAAAACTTATTGTTATCCAATACCATAAAAAGCTGCGTAACAATTCTTGAGACATTTTGACACACACTGTACATGTAAGAGCATTAGATATCTCTTCATTTCGTAAGGTGAGAGATCAGAGTTTAAAATTTCCCACTAAGTCAAGAAAACAATTTGAATTTCGATAAAATTAAGTCAAAATGCATGTGATTTTTTAATGCAAGTGTTGAGAAACTAATTTCGATAAAATCACCATTCGTCAACATTAAATGCAAAATATTTTGATCAGTGATATAAACCTGAATAAATCGTCAGAAAAAGACTTGGGACATGTAACCAAACTGGGGACACACTGTAAATATGCTAAAATCACCGAACAAATCGAGGACAAACCACCAACATTTGCGCTTTTGCAATTCCAAGCACAAAAACTAGAAGACCAACTATTTGCCGGTAAATTCCATTCAATGAGCCATAGCTGGACTTAGGCCTAGAACGTCTAGAATAGAAATAGAAAGCCTAAACCACTTTTGAAAGAAGAACTTAACAAAAAAAGTTTAATCCCTTTCTGTATTGCGCCGTAGTATGTTCAGAATTCCCAGTGCTTTAGGCACATTTGGGGACTGAAAACGAAATAGATAAAAACCACATATTGCACAGAATCGTAATCGCAATTCAGCTTTCAGGCGAAATTCAAGGAAATGAAAGATGCAATGACGTAGTTCAAGAAAACTGTTCACAAGATCAGGATTGTTAAGGGCTGCCAGCAAACTATCTCAGGACGAAGACAGCTGGTGGATGATAAATGGCAGCCCTTGGCAGCGCAAAAGGGAAATTCACTTCTTGTTTATATCCCAGCGGTCTTTCATGGCACTTCCAGAATGATAACAAAATGTATCGTTCAAAAAAAAAAAGGAAAAATGTTTTAAACACTGTTATCCAAAAATAGGTAATAGTCCGGCCATACTAACATTTGTTGTAAAAGTTCAAGCTCTGACTGACATCAAGGGCGATAAAAAGGTGTTGTGTAACAAACTCTTATAAAGTTTGTTTTAGCATTTGCCCTGTTTATGTCTTTAGTCATATTTTAGAAACTCTCCCAAAACCATATGGAAAGTTATACTTGTGACGTCAAAATGTGACATTGGGGTGGGATCGAAAGATAGCATGCTAAGCTTAAATGGATGAGTCCTCCTGCAAAGCCAACCAAATATTAGCAGAGAACGCCATAGACGTCCAGATGGTGCCAAGACTGTCAACATGCAGCACTGGTAATAACGAGACTGAATTTGCTGGCTAAAATTAAACGCCCTGCAAGAAATTCCTAGCAAAAAAACCTTTCATAGATGAAATACCAGGGGCAGTAATTAAGCGCAGTTGTCACAGGAATTGTGAGAAACGTGTGAGAGGGGGGTAAAGAACTTCTTTCGGTCTACTTGATTTGGGTTTTCCCTTGTCACAACCGTGAGGAAAACAAAGCTCAAAAAAGAGGAGACCGACGTTCGTAAACAAAAGAGAAAGCTGCTAATTTTGTACTTTTTATTCGAGGTCAATGGAAACAAGGTGCAAGGAACTACACAACTGTTTTAAAAACAAATCAGATTTAAAAAAAAGTTAAAAATCAGAAATAATTTTCCAGCCACCACGGGCAGGAAAAAGATTCAGACACGCGAATAAGAAATAAGGGGGCGAAGTTAAAGAACTGGTTCGCCGTGCCAAAATACAACCTCGAGGAACTTAATACGTTGTTAATTAATAATTGCTGGCAATCAGGAAGTACGATTAATAACATGTACCGGATGGGATGGTTGATTCCATATCAAGATGGCCACGAAACGGTCATGGTGCATGAGGTCACCGTCACTTTTTACATGGCAGATTGCACCTTAACAATTGGCAATCTGGCATAGATTTTTCGACAGCTGCATAATTTCAAAACAACGATTGCCAGCATTTATTTATAAGTACATGTAACTGGTATCATGGACGATTTCATCCGAAAGCTAGTGCAAACTTCTCCGAAAAATTTAAGTAGGTCTACTGTCAGTACTATGACACAGATTTAAATGGACGAAGTATTGAAAACTATTCAAAACTGCCAAGAAACCTAACAGTCCAGAAAAAAACTTAATTACATGTGCGCAAACATTAATAGGCTACAAAATTTTTTGTTCAATGTGAAACTTTTAGGACGTTCTTTAAGGATAACCCATTACACATGTACTGTATTTTCTGTACAAGAATTACTTTATTGGAGATTGCACCACATTGCTGTTTTTGTCTAGACAGGTATATAACCTTTGAATAACACACGTTTGGCATACGATGCCAAGAGGTTACACACATACAACACATTAACATCGTGGAATATGATTTGCGTAAAGGACTTTACTACATTACACAGCGACATGCATGATCTATACCAGTGAAATTAAACCGCAAACCCTGTCTATGTCTACATTATAACGCCACCATGTGGTTATGCACATCGGTTAACAGGATGCATTTGGGATTTTAATCACGCAATTTTATAGCCATTTGAATGTAGGACAGGACCTGTTCCTAGACGAGCCTGGCAAGAGCAAAAAATCAGCGCCACATGGAAAAGTCCTCAGTTATGCAAAACCTCATTTTTGGCTCTGGCAATCGATATCTGCATCCTTTGCCAACTCACTCGCCTCCGCTCGGACCCAAAAGCAGCGAATGTCACACAAAACGCCAACAATCAATATTAAAAACGCAGACCAAACTGCATAACAAAAAAGGCCAGCAGTTGGGCGAAGCGCCAAAGCGTAACGCTGCAACTTTAACATCCCGTTCATTTCGCATGCATATTAATGCGTGCCATTGTTATGGAAACAATGTCGGGTATCCTACAATGGATTAATGGCCAATTATCGCTTAAGTAACATTTTTATGGCGGTGCAGTTCGTGGAAAATAAATCCGTGAAAGCGAAACGCGCCGTGATTCATTCGTTTCAAATGTCAATGTCACAGAGGATTTGGGCTTGAAAAAACTTCAATCGAAATCCAATTTGTCAGTGAACTGGGTTCGTCAATTAATAATGCTCCCATCAGAAACAGTGATGCACGTTTATCAGTAGAATTACGTAGAGTATGTGTAATGCATCTTGCTGTCTTAGCTCAGCTAGAACTCACTTTTTTATTGTCTTGCATCTCTATCTTCCTGAACTCAATTAACTGAACAAATGCAAGAGCTCGCTCACTCTCTTCATACGATATTCTATGAGACCTTACATGGTTCTCACAATAACACTGCCCAAACGACCAAACAAAGTATACAAAAAAACAAAAAAAAGACACTTTAGCGACGAACTTTTTGGCTTTCTCTTTTATGGACTACTACATGTATACCACGTGCACAATTACAAGTAATATATTTATTTATACAGCGCATATATGCAAAACAATACTTTCTTTAGTTCTTACTTACTAGCAGCAATGCAGTGTTCTGTGTAATGTCAGAAAGCTCAGTTAAAAATCTAAAAAAAACTTTAGTGAAGTACATGTTTCCCGTTACCAAACTTTAAAAGCTTGGATCATAAAATTGGAAATCTGAGTTTTTTCCCGGTTGCCACCACACTGATGCCAATTTGTAAACCAAGTGTTGTTGCAAGACACGTAACATCATCAAATACATTCTTGGCATATTACAAGTGTTTGAAGCCTTCCCTGTTGCCAAACACTAGTTTGCTGATTCCTTACAACGCGTGCTGATAAAAGACGTCACCATCACCTTGACAGCACTGCACCATGCGTATAACACAAACCGGCTTTGTCGTCCTTTGAAGGGCAATTCGACCGGACAATAACAATGCATGAAGTCTGGAGACTTTTTACATCACTACATCATATCAAGCCGGATCGATTTCGATGACGAAAGTAGCACGAGGTCAACCAGTAGTCGACGAAGGGAACGGCTGTAGCAATTTGATAATTTTTGAATGAGAGGAAAAATGCATTAAAATAGAAGGCGATGTTTCCATCTTCCCTCTCCACACGTTAAGGCACGCCACAATATCATGTGCTTTATCCTATACAAAGATCCTCAGTAAAATTCCCAATGGTGAATAATATAACGTATATTAAAGAGTAGAATAAGCTATAAACAAAAAATTACATCTACAAATAGGTCTACCAATAAACAGGGCAATAAATACCGAAATAAGCTTCTTACAAAGGATTTTAATGGGAAGCGAGCTTGCATAAGCCAAAATTTCAACTGAACGTAATTATTATAATGGGTTAGTAGCACAATCGGCAAAAAAAACTACAGTATGAGCGGAGATTGCGTGATTGCATCATTGCAGCTACTCATAATAAATTAATGCGGGCTTTGCTATTAATGAACGGATAAGTTAGCAATAAAATGTCGGTATACAAAGCTTTGTCTTGCCTTTTTAATACGTTTTAAGAAGCCATGAAGTGAAAACAATAGACAATGTTTTAAAACTTTATCATTCTAAATCATATCGAAGGAAATATTTAGATATAGGCTATTTGATAATCATCTTCATAATACCTGTTCAACTGAGAGCTGCGACAGATACAAATTATTTATCGAACAACGTGCCTTAGACGTGGATAACATTACTGCAGTCTGCATAACATTAAGATTTGATATCTCGGATGTGAAATGGAAAGTTAGAAATATGCAACAAGTATCCACTTTGTATACTAAGTAAATATCGTTAGTTTCATAATGAGTACAAGTAGCTTACAGTGCAATGGGATTTCCACTGAACACCCTGCATCGCGTAGTTGCGCCACAAAAGAGAAGTGCAAATTGCGGATACCATTCGTTTTTTGTTTTTGCTTTAACAGAACATTTCTATGGAGGTCATCAACGGATATACATGTAATTAATGCTGCTTATAAATGACGTTTGTATAAACCTGGCAATTAGTTACAGCAGTTACATTAGAGCATACATTTCGTACACGCATGCACAGTAGATAAAGCATTGCAAAACTGTTTTAATTGGTAATAAAAAACTACAGTTAATTCTATGTGTACAACTGCATTTATAAGAGGAGATGGAGCATGATTTAAGGGAAACGCAACTGCTTTTTTACCAGCCTTGGTTTAAAGAAAACGTCAATTTATTATACCTTTTAACGTACTTCAATAATTAAGTTATATCAAACCACTTCCACTGTCAGCTTAAGGGAAATCCAATAAAACGCAGGCCATTTAAAATAAACACATTTTCTATTAATCGTGACTTTAAAAGACATTTAAATCGATTTGAGTTCAAGCCTTTTCCCCACTGAATTCCATGTGAGCGATACATCCTAGTTCCCATTTCAGTCCAAATTAGCTTTTTATTTAAAGCAATGTGAAAAATGATAATAAAAAAATAATGAAAATACGATCTCACATAGAAAAGAGTCGGTGTCGGCAATTAGCACACATTTTCTATTTAATGCTTTTTATTTGCTCAGCCAAATGTTTTGGTGTCTCATAGCTGATACGAGTAAATATGTGGTTTTTCATATCCAGTTTTAAAAGTACTGTAGACCTGTCCTGAATTTTCACTTGGGGTCAATGCCACCAAAGAACAGCTACGCCTAACTGCAAAACAAAGTAAAATAAACATTGGAAGGAAAAGTAATCTTCTGTTACGAAGACGCAAAGATGATTATTACTTAAAAAACGTCAAGGACAGAATAAAAAAAGCTTAACAACCTTCCAAGTCCTATTCTGTATTCTGCTACACGAGTAACAGTAACATGACTGCATTATTCTAAATTTCAGCACAAGTCTCATCTCCCCTGAGTAAAATTTCATCTTTTTGCACGAACATGAAACGATGCAGCCAAAAATACTCCACCCAAGTGCAGAACGAGGCTTTTTAGGGCGGCATTAGTTTTTTTGGATTTGTAAGCCCTAAGTGACGAATCGAGCTTCACAATAGTGGGCGGCTGTACTTCCTCGAGCACATTTTCGTGCCAACTGGCATTCAAACATTGAATGCGTTGGAGAATGGAGACCCATTATTCGTGAAGTTTGACTGAAAAGTGAGTTCCGCGAAATGCTTGACTCAGCAATCGCTGTTGAGAAACGTTCAGCTCCAAAGAGTCAATTCTGTTTGATTGAATTAGTCACCGTCTAAAAAGTTCGACCAATTCATTAACGAATATAACGTCATCGAACGAATCTGGGGCTTCCTTAGTACGAGTTATTCTTGTCTAATAGAAACGCCTACACAACAAGGTAGACTGATGATAAGGAATTGGCATCGTATGCCAAACGTGTGTACACATATTTAAAGGTTATAATCGTTACCGGTCTAGACAAAAACAGCAATGTAGGTGTTAGCAGAAATGATGCTTACGTCACCATACAGCAAAACCATATTACCTCATTTACCTACGCATCTAAAGTGGTGGTCAAAAATGTATTATCCTGCTCAAATTAAGGATGGCCCAACAACTGCTAAATTCATTTATTTTTCCTCGCGTAGACTTGGATGTCCACTAGGGTCTGAGTTATTTTTATAATTTAAAAATGTTCGTATATTTATAAAAAAGATTAAAACTATTATACTATAAAATCACGGTTGTGAAAAAAACGTTATGCAGCCTCCAATGTTCATTTTTGGAGGTTTCACTGATAATGTGATAGTAAAACACAAGTACATGTATTTTCAAGTCGATTTGATTTTTTTATGCAAAATATGTGTCATTTTTCTATGGTGGGCATCCTTTGGGTCGGACCTCAGCCATCAATATTAAATTTAAAAAATGAAAAAGAATTTAATCGGCCAGAAAATTGATCGCTCGGGTATTACTAAAAAAGCAATTACAACCCAATTGGCAAAATTACTGCAAAACGTCTAAACGTGACAATTTTTTCGAATTCCTTATAAATGCAAGCCTGGGAGTTCTTTTGGGTTGCACCACAATCGTCAGAACTGCTGTCAAACGCGTAGATCAAAGGTATAATTTCCATCTTGTTTGGCCTCCATGTAAATTTCAATCAGTTCTGAAGCTCCTCTTCAATTGAACCCTTCAAGCAGGAAATCGTTTTCAAAAACTAGGTCACAGTAGTACGATCGAAGCACTGCGAAGGGCCTTCGTAGCTTCCTCATTTGTCGATGGATCCGTACTAGTCTAGGCTATATAAACATATCATTTCAACACCAGAAATATAGCCTGTTATATAATCAATATTTAGGCATCAGCTATCCTTGTCAGCATGTAGCATTTTCGTCAGCCCAAAGACCAAGGTTAAAATGGTGCCTAATTGAAGCTATATGAGCAATCATTTCTGGTGTCTGGGACTTACTGAGGTTCTAATCACCTAACAATGAACGTGTCTATGAAATACTCCATCCCAAAAGGCAATGTGTGCACCAAAATTTAGGACGAAGAATGCAGTAAAAAATAGTCTGCAGCAGACATGCCAGCAAAAAAATACTGATAATCAATGGCGCCAATGGATAATTACTGTAGCAGTTGAAGCAGTCAGCCATGGCGTGGATGACGGTTGTCATATAACAACGAAGGCGGTCAGGTCATCTTGCTCTCCATTCATAAGTGTGCAAATGCGAAAGAGATGACAATGGTCGATTATTCATGAACCAGCTTATTAAACTCTCACATGCTGCAGCCTAGCCTACATGTATAAAGCGAATATACCATATAATACTGGTAATCTAAATTTCAATTGGTAGTAAGTAGTCTTATAATTTTCTAACAAGAAAGGAAGGGGGGAGTTAAAATTCACTTCGGGTTATTATGATTAAGTAATACTATCTACCTTTTAACACAGTCACGTAAGCACAAATTACGCAAGTGGTAACCTGGTTTTTTTCATCGAATATCATCCAGCCAAATTCAATGGTAACACAATATATATAAATTCATTAAAGACCAGACCCAAATTAGTTTAGTCCATAATATTATGTTAAAAAGACTACAAACTCAATCTCTTAGAACATACCACATTGGTTTGAATATTACACGTAACATTTCCTGCTTTTCTTTAAAATACAATGTAGGCTGGGTAAAACATTTCGTGTCATTATACTTAAGCAAAACTTGAGAAAAAAACAAACTTAATTGGGATATTGTTTTATCATTTCGGGTCTAATGACCATATTTATAAAAGGAATGTAAGTATTAATGTAGGCCTAATAATTGTTTTGTCTTAATTGTTAGTAATTCTCCCGAAGTATTTCAGAAGCATACCAACGTCAGAAAGAATGAAAAAACTAAATTTGCAGGCAAAAAAATCGCATTATTGCTGTTTGCTAACATATAATTTAAACAGCACTTGGCAGGTCTGTTTCAGGCTTTTAGCATGGTCTGACATGCGCGTTGGCTCAAACGGTCAAACCCTACGACTTCACATTCGTTCGAAGATGCATGAAATTGATAGCAACCAACAGTATTCTAGCACCGAGACATTTTCTACGCATTTTGCTGGATGAAAAAAAAAGGCAGCGATACATGTGCACATCGGGTGATTTGTGACATCAGAAACGCTATGCAGGGTGTAAACAAACTTACAAATCAAATCAGTTTTAGTGCTAAAACAGTTGCTAGGAACGCGTATAAAAGATGCTGAAGCATATAAAGTGCATCTAATGACAGTAAGACGACACGCAGAGATGCTAGAACTGTGTACGGATTTTCAGCACATTTTGGTTTCCCAATGAAATCCTACAAAACATGCTGTAGAATTCAATGCATTTCTACAGCTGTGCGTTTGTCACCCGTCCTGCTGGGTTGGGTTTCAATGGACCAGGTGTTGAGCAACGGCTCACGGAGGTCTATGGCGTTGAAAAGAGTATAGGGAGTGGAGTTGCCATAATATGGTGTATCGAAATGGTCTCCAGACGTTGTATCAAGTAAACTCATTTTTTCAAACCACAATTGATGCATTATATATCAGATTATAGATTGGAAAATCAATAGGGCTACACTGTCAATTAAATAGGGTTTCACTCGTGATCAGGATAACGTCAACAATTTGAATTTTACAGTATACTTACATGTAATATGCAAGAAAGATAATATTAGCCACCAATTATTAATCTCCAATTAGAAAAAACCCGAATAATGATCGAAGCCCTTCGGATTAAATAATTTCATTAATTAATTATACTACTCCAATGAATTTTACATACTACATTACCATCAAATACATTACTTATCATGAATTAAGCTATAAGGACAAGCATCCCTCATGATTTTGTTATCTATTTTTTTCTAAATTTATGCAATTTTTTAAAGCTGAACAGCTTCTCATGTCACATCACACAAAAAATACAACAGACCGAAACAACTTGGGGATCATTTCTAATTTTCTTAAACAATTAACGTTATTTCAAACGCAATTAATCGGCCTATACAACGGAAGTCTTCCTGATGGGACACATTATAGTCTACACATGTAACAATAATGAGATTTACCTTTAAGCTATTATTTCAAGCAGAAACTTAATGGTGGTCATTGGGGCTACCTAATCGCCATGTAATGACATGCTATAAAGCTCGTTAAATACACAAACCCAGTGATAGTGGAAATGTCAACATGCACATGTTGTGTCCACTTTCATCCATCCTTCATCAGAGGTCAATTGTGACAAATATGCATGCCTGCAAGCAGGGGTAATTGGAATGGGTTTCACCAATTTGATTCAACGAGGCAATCAATCATAGGGGCCCCAAATTACTCACCAACATAATGATATAAAACTAATAATCGGAGCGCATGTTGACACTTCGCAAGAATCGATATTTCAAATTGCATTACGTGTCAACGCATCTACGGTTCCACCTCAGCGGAGAAATGAAACCGGTCCTGGCAGTTTTCGCAACCGGCATCTATTTCCAATCATTCCAAATTCCACGCACAGGACTAGTAGGCATCGTACAAATGCTAATAAAATTCGATCAAAAACATGGTGATAATTACCGTCATTTTCCGTGTGATCAGCCATTTTGCGCCGCTGGTTTTCAAAGTCTGGCCGCAAAAAATCAGTTCGAATTCAGTGGGGAGTTTCGCTCCGATTGCGGCTCCCGATAAACATATATGACACCGTGACTCACGCCGCTATTTTCAAAAGCGAAACGCGCAGAGCAGGCAATCCGAGACCAGACCTCGCGTTCACTCAAACCGAACTCTCATTGAGAAGTTCTCGATAGCTGCAACGATACGAAAAACAAGAGAAAATCCATCCATGCGTAAGCGCAAACCAGAAGATATGAACTCGTAAAACGCCTTTCCAAATATGGTGGGTAGAACTCGTGACCGTAGCGTCATCACCCGCTAGCCCCGCCCCCGGCATTGACGTCATCTAGGGAGACTCACTTGAGATCCCCCTGGTGTCAGTCACCGAAGAGATGAATAAAATTCTGCGCTATTATTCCCTCGCAGAATGTGGAACTCGACACAATTTACGGGAAAGGGATTGGAAGACTAGTCAGTATAGAAAGCCACAATTTAATAGAGGCTTACGATTATATCCCATGCAAATTCAGGAAAAAAAAGTGCCCGGGACATGTACAAATTTGAAAATCAATATGGAAAAATGATCACTTGACAGCAGCATGCACTGCTCAAAAGGCGATATTTTTAGAAAGAAAAGTTTTACATTTTGAAAATGTCATTTATTTCTAAAAATTTAAAGCTTTAAAAATAAATTACGTGGCTTCTATAAACGGGTATATGTTGTCCAGGAATTTAATATGAAATTAAAAATTAGAATAGCTCCTTTAGATGCGAATAATTGGACTAAAATTCCTCATCAATTTCTCAGATGCTCCTCTCCTACGATATTCAAGAGGAATTTCAGTCAATTTTACATGTAGGTGCACACACTTTAAGTGCGCTAAGTTACCCATAAAACGAGCTATTCCGATTTTAAATTGGTTATATACTTGCCAAACCATATGCATTTCCTTTTGAGTACTTTTAGGTGGTCCAGTTTCTTTGCTCGCAAGTGTACCGTACATAAACAGATCTCACTTCAGCTGTATCTTATCTTATTTACAATTGCCCAGATGAATGAGGGTAACCTTCAAATTTTACAATCACATTTCAAACTACCAAATACTGCAATTATAATGCTACTAGCTTTTATTCTTTAAAGGTTCTCCAGTTTTCTATTCTGTGCAAAAATTTAAAATTCGTAATGAAATGCTAAACTTCTCACTCTTGCTAAGCTGCTTAAATTTCTTAATATGAGCCATGCAAACCCAAGATCTGTACTAGAAATGTCTATCATCACAGCTTCCTCCTCTATACACAGATCAGCACAAACACATAGTAGATTGACATCTATATCACGCTTATTTGTAACAGCTGGCATGGAAGTTAGCCGTTTGGCAAAACAGGATGCGTAAAAATTATCCCCACATATTTGCACACTGCTCTACAACTGTTCTTTTTAGAAAGGCAGGCAATAGTCCATGGCATATCTTAGGAGAAGGCCAACAAAGAATAGCAATTTTATAGAAAACTGTAAAAGGAATTTACTTTACAGTGCGAATGAAAGATTGATGTACAGTAAAACCTCCGAATACCAGACACTCGCGGGACCGGACCTTTTGTCCGTTATTTGGAGAAGGGGGGGATGGTAAATTTGTATTTTTGAAGAAAAAAAAACATCACTTAACGAAATGTCAAAATTACTAATTAAACTAAAGGAAATAAATTGAATAACTTTAATTTATAATAGGAGTAAATGTTTCATCTCTTAGGGCCGGTTGCACCGACAAAACTTAAGGAAAACCATTGCATAACAAGAACCCAGCTAATATGCAGGGTTAACGTTCTGTAAGGTTTCTAATC
>JAQIXS010003201.1:0-18991 GCA_034700785.1 Rossiulus vilnensis
GACAGTAACATAAAGGAAATTATTTTTAACATTTATTTTTGTATGATGATGAAAACATTATGACGTTCATTCGTGGTATTTTTGGTAACTCGCTCAGAATACTTGCTACAAGATTTTTTCAATTTTTTAAAATTTACATTGAACTTTGGATATTTTGTATACATTTCTCATGCATGTATTTATTTGTGCAAATTTTTGAAAATGTCCTAAGTTGGCGGAAAATGTCAGGTGTCTAATATCGTTAGTTGACATTGACGCCATGTGTCGCATTGTTGTTGTGAAAAAATCAGGACACTTCTTGAATAGTTTTAATTGAAATATTTGCTTGGTTCAGGCGGCCATCTTGGGAGTCTTAATTGAAAATGCAAATTTTAATCAGTGTCATATATATATATATATGATTGTGAAATTAGTCCGAACGGGATGACATGAATTGTTTCGTGCATTTTTGGTGTGGAGGTAGAAGTTGAATAAGATTTATTAGAAGGTAAGCCCTTAAGTATGTTGTTCAGTATATTTAAGTGTAGTATTTAGTTCTAAAAACAACAACCTAATGTAAACGTTTAAAATTTTGTAGCATTTTATTTAATAGTGTAGGAATACAAAAACTTAAAATACCTATGCATGAATATAACCCGTAAATCTAAAAAAAGTATTGCTATTTCTGAAACGAAATTCCGATCCATGCATTTTCAGAATTTATGAAATTCAGGCTGATTGATTTTGTTATATTTAATGAAAATGTTACACAGTTATTGGAAATACAAACATTTCAAGTATCCTATAAAACTTAATTTCCCTTTTTTCCGTTAAAATTAAGCTGTGTTTTCTACATTTTAGTAAAAATTTCTCATTGTTTCCTGTATTTTAATCAGGTTATATGACGTCGTTATTAACGTTTTATTAGATTTTTAAGAATTGTGGGTGCCATAAATTGATTCCCTTTTAATCTATAATATTACCTATATTATGAATTTAAAGTTGCTGGAGTTTATTTAGCACTTGTTGTCAACAGTTTAAAAATCTGTGGCATTTTATTTAGTATAGTGGGCCTATATGAACTTTAAATACTTCAAGTGAATATAACCCATAAAAGTATTTAGTTTGTTGTTTGATAAACGCAAATGAAGCATTGCAATTCTTGGCACTGGGCACACCTGTTGATGTCAATAGTCAAGCCGCAAAGTGACACAAGTGGCATTCGATTTGTGTCAAAAATGTAGTCCTCACATGGCTATGTCCTTCAATCGACATATTTTAAAAGCGATTGTAAAAATAAGTTTCTGGAATGTATTCTTCATTGCATGGACCAGTTGCTTTGAAACGTTAAAAAATAATTCTACTAGGAATAACGTTTCCAAACACTTATGGCCTTTTATAGGCCTATGTTAAAGTTTTCCAAATAAACTGCTAGTTCTGGTCCATGCAAGGAATGCATTTCAGAAACTATCGTTGAAAACAGAAAACTTAAAGTGGTCGCTTATTTTTAAAAACAATCATTTATGTCACTCGGCACCAACCACTACAATCTCAACTTTGATGATAATTGTATCGTCCTTTAAGTATGGGGCTTGTTCGGCTTCTTTGCGAGTCATGAAATCGATTATTTGTTCACTTTATTGCAGGACGTCATGTTGGAGGATTATTTTTTCGTGGGTTATGTGTCTCTTCTTCGTCTCCTCCGATTGGTCCATCAGAGTACGAGTGTATTTGTACCGAATTCGTCCTCGATGCAAATGGACCCAATCTCCAATCCTGAACACCGGGCATATGCCGATGCCCATTCCTTCGTGCTGATCAAGAACATTGAGGTAGACCTCCACGTCCATTCTGTATCCTTCGGGACTGGTGTAGAAGGACTCGCTGACAAAGAATCTCTTGATTCCTTCGATTGCATCTTGAATTTTTCCGGAGTATTTGTCAATCCATATAAACCTGGTGCCAAGTGTCGATGTGATGTCCTGGAACCTTTCGTTAACGTGATGGAAGAAGATCCTGATCTCCATCTTGTCATCCTTCACGTACTCATCAGGTCTTTCCAGTAAGTCGATGGGGGAAAAATCCAATGCTTAAACGTCATTAATGTACTCATTTCCTGTGCAGTTTGTCCGAAAAGAGGCTGATCGTATAGCACGACGTCGCCTAATCCATTAGCGTTGCTTTGATCCACCGAGACGAATATTCTTGTATATGGAAACGGTACCATGCTCTCATCAAATGATATTGGCCCATTATTAAAGTGAAGGAGTATGGACATTTTCGATGTATGAAAGCCATAGCGGTCCAGCACTGCTTTTAATTTAAGTCCATCCGAGCGGACAGGGAAAATGTCACTTGCAGCAAACCGTTGTCTATTATCAAGTCTATTATTTTTAAAAAAAATTACTTTGGCATTAAATACAGCTATTTATGGTCTACTTTTGATTTTAATATCAAAAGTCCTTTAATTAAGAATGGGAAATGATTGCACTCCAATCAATTAAACATGTGCATCCTCTCATTGGTCCAAATAAATGGCTTCAAAGCAATTGGTCAATTGTGCACTGCCCAATGATCAACTGCCAGTTCCCTATCCCACCTTCTGGATAAACTTATTGGGTCACTATTCACTTTTTTCATTCTTCAAAGGTACCAGAACTTTCTAATCCACTGATTATTCAACTTCAAGAAAACCTTAACCTCTGGTAAGCAGATCTGAATTATATAAAATAAAGTAATATCTTCAATGTATGATTACTACAAATTTCGAATTATAGAGCTCCGTTAAACCATTACCAGACTCAGGAAAAAATACTACGTTAAAGTAACAATGCAAAGTGTGCTTTTAAATATGTAAAACAATGCATTTCCTCAAAATGCCAAAGCCTTCAAATCATTATCAGCCCTTAATGCTGCGTACATAACAACAGAATACGTCCAAAGCTTAATTTTACATTATTTTTAAAGCACATACATTTACATGTAACTGTAAACCAGAAGCCAAGATAGTCGTCCAAGTCTTCACAGCTAGTTTATTTTATCATTGTTAATCCTTTAAGAATGAAAATCTTTCTTTCGTTATATTTAATTTAGTCAGAAACTAAAATACCGGTACCGAAAGGACTATCCATTGGCACTTAACAATTGGAACTGAGAAATGGCCGAAGCTGCACCGGATCTTCAGAATCCAAGTACGTGAATTTCAGAAGCTATAGTGTGTTGAAAACTATTACATACTTAGCAACAACCAATCTGAGCTATTCAGTTCATCGATTATGTCTTCCAGCAATGAGAAAGCCACCCGATGCACAGCCGATGGCGATTGAGTCACGGGACAGGAAAGATCAATCGCTAAACAGGCTCTCCCATTCTATTGGTCGATTTGAATTCTCAGTGTATTCTCTTGTTTTCAACAGACTATAGCATTTTAATACCGTATTATGGGAATGGGGTGTAAATTCATTTTTTAAAATACTTTTATAATGGAAAAAAGTACGTATCGATCGAATTTGAAGGGGAATATTGCGATAACGATTGACTTTTATTTATCGAAACAAATGTCTTAATTTAAGGAAATGAAAGCAGCTGGATAAATACCACGTTCAACTGGACGGTCATCGATGTCGTACAGAAAATGGTGCAGAGCAACAGAAATTTGGATGCCGAATACGATGATCCGAATAGAAATCGGTTTGCCGAAAGCACGATTTACCCTTTCTCCTCAGATGGACTTCAATTCAAAGCAGTTATGGAACGCCATAATGCAGACCCAACACAAATGACCATCGCCCTTCACTTCTACAGTAAACCTAAATGCCTGTTTGGTAATTGCGTTTCAAGGTTTTGGTATTCAAGAAGATTCGTCTTGGTGGATCAAAGCAACGAAGACGGATCAGGCGACGTCGTGCTATTCGATCAGCCTCGTTTCGGACAAAACACATACGCTATGAGGACATTCACCTCGTTTGGACATTGTCTTTTTTTCCCCATCGCATTACTGGAAAGACCTGATCAGTACGTGAAGGATGACAAAATGCTGATCAAGATCATCTTTGAGCACGTTGCCGAAAGGTTCCTACCCATCGCATCGGATGATGGCACTATCATCTTAAGGATCGATAAATACTCCAGAAAAAAGCAAGAAGCAATTGAAGGACGCAGGAGATTCATTGTCACCAAGTCCTTCTACACCAGTGCCCAAGGATACAGAATGGACGTTGAAATCTTCCTCAATGGCCTTCGTCAGCATGAAGGAATGGGCATCGCCATATGTCCGGTGTTTAGGATTGGACAATGGGACCATTTTCTCACAGGGCCGCTTTGGTACAAATGCACCCGTACTCTGATGGACCAATCGAATAAGAGAAAGAAGAAACACGTGACCCACAAAACAGGGTTCCTCCACCATAAAATCAAGCAACGACATCAAGAAATAATAGATTTCATGACTCACGAAGAAGCAGAACGAGCCCCATACCTGAAGAACGATACACTTTTAATCAAAGTGGAGATTGTAATTGCTGGTGCTTAGTGACATGCATGATTGTTTTCATCAATAAGCGACCACCTTAAGTCTTCTATTACGTAATGACAGTCATTGTTATGCTTAAACGATAGTTTTTGAAATACATTCCTTGCATCGACCAGGACTAGAATTTGAATTTGGAAACTTTAACCCAAAAAAACAGGCCATCATTGTTTGAAAACGTTATTCCTAGTAGTAGTATTTTTTTAACGTTTCAAAGCAACTTTGGATTTTTTTTGAATTTGAAATTCCCAAATTCAATTCTAGTTCTGGTCCATCCAGAAACTTATTTTAACCAATGTTTTTAAATGTGTGAAAAAATATGTCGACGGAAGAACATAGCTATGAAAGGAATACATTTTCGACAATAGACAAGTTCCTATTTTTAATAATAATGTTTAAAATTTATTCCTTGCACTGCTTTGTCCTTCCATTGACATATTTTTATACATTTGTAAGCATTGTGAATGAGAAACCAACTGTTGTTTCAATCCATGTCATTACCTAAAAAGGAAACATTCTAGTGTCCAATCTTTTTTAACAATCGTGCTTGATTCGCACAATGCAACAGTAATGAAACTATTTTAGAGATTTTTTGCTACATATTCTTTTATATTGCATGTTTTTTAAGATCTGATTTTAAAATATAGCAGCTATTTCTTGACAAACGTTTGTTATGAAACTGTCGCCATAGGCCAACTTGCATAATAATCTGATCGGTTTTAAGACAGTTAATACAAATTGAATTGGGGTATTTATTAAAGTTCAAGGCACCTGCTTGTTACGTTGTTTTTAATTCGATGTTACTCTTGAACAAACATTTTCAGTTTAATAAATGTTGTATTTTACACTTTCTTTTACGATAAAGAGGACAATCAGTTCGGCATAAATCTCTTGAAACAATCTTTTAGCATTTATCCACAAAGAATTAATCACGACCAATTGTTCGAGAAAAGGCATGAAGATATGCAAATGGTTTGCTGTTGTTTTAATCTGGAAAATTTATGAGGAATTTTGGTGAAATTGGGCAATAAACTGTTCACAAAACGGGGCGTTTTCGTCAGTGAATTGGATATATTTATCTTAAATAAGATAAAAAGAATGCCTTGAATGCTTTTGTTTCTAATGGTTGTGTAATATTTTCATCAAATATAACGAAATGAATTTGCCTTAAATTTCATAAATTTGGAAAATGCTTGGATCCAAATTTCGTTTCCAGAATTGAAATACACTTTTTTTTTATTTATCAAACAACGAAGGAAATTACTTTTACAGGTTATATTCACGGACAGTATTTGAAGTTCATGTAGGCCTACTATTTTGTTGTTTTAAGGCCTAAATACTAAACTTAAATTTACTAAAAGGCATACTAAAGGTCTTACCTTCTTATAAATCTATTCAACTCATATCTCATATCCGCGTAATCCTACTCTTGGCCCATTTCATAATCACATAAATCAAACTGATTAAAATTTCCATTTGTAATTGAGACTCCTAAGATGGCCGCCGGAACCAACAAAATATTTCAACCAAAACTATTCAAGAAGTGTCCCGATTTTTCACCAGAAAATGTAACACTCAAAGCATTTGCATATTAAGCAACGATATTAAACATCTCACATTCTCCGCCAAAAAAAAAACTAATTTTAATAATAATTAAAAATAAATTTGAGAAATTTTCTAAAAAAATAGCATTATAAATAAATAAGAAATGTTTCCAAAAGAATATCCAACACGGTTCTTTTGATGCTCAAACTCAGTACATTTTTATTGATAACCAGATATAAATATTTGAATCTCCTTGAATAATTTAATTGCCTTAAAAAAGTGTGTGATCAGTTAAAACGGGGAAACAGTTTATATAAATTATGAGTATTCAATGCAGATATTCTTGGTCTCATTTCGATTTTAAAAGTCAAGGTCCTTAATTTGTACTCCAATCAATATAACACGTGTATCTCCCAATTGGTCCATTGCCAACTGCCCATTGGTCAGCTGTCAGCTCCCTCTCCTGCCCTCTGGATAAATAGGTGTTACTAACTATTTTCATTTTTTAAAGGTATTTGGACTTTCAACTCAAGAGTCTGAACTCTTAGTTTGTACTTTGTTGCTTGCTGGACAATCTCTGATTATTCGACTTCAAGAAAACCTTAACCTGTGGTAAGCAATTCCGAATATATAAAAATCCTCAAATAAGCGTTCCATTGTTACACTATGGTATAAATTGTTTTGTATCCGTTTTTCAGCCTTACATTCACGAGGTTGAAGCATAACAGCCTGCAAATTGGGCCACCAAACTGCCAAAAGAAGTCTCAAAAAGTAGCCAAAAATGTCAAGACATTTAGTGCTTCCTGGTATGTTGAATTCTACCCCTGTAGAGGTCACGAACATTTTTAATTTAAAAAAAAAAAAATTATTTTTAATAAATCGACGCTGCATGCGAAACGTTTTTTTTAAAAAAAACAACAACATTAGAAATCTACAACTTTTGCATACAATTGTATGGACAGTTGCATGCAGTTCTTATTATTTTTGATAAATTAATTAGATTTGAAATTGGGGATTTTAACGAAGAAATTTGTAAAATATGTTTTTAGGTTTTTTTAACATGCCATTTGATTTTAAAAAATGGCATGAACACTATTTTTAAAGCATATTTTGGGAATACACTCCTTAATAATCTGTTTAGAAATTATTCTTTAAAAAATGTTACTATTATGTTTAATGAATGAATGCTGCAGGCGAAATTTTGATAAAGTTGATTACAAACCAGGGGATTTAGCCAATACGTTTGTACTAAATTTGTTTACAAATATCATTATTTTTAATAAATAAATTTAATTTTAAATCGGAGATTTTAACCAACAAAACTTGTCCAAATTACATATATTTAACGTTTTTGAGAAGTTCATAAGAATTAATGTTAAAACATGATATTTTTATAAAGAAAACCTCATTCTATTTAGTATAAAATCATTTGTCATAGAAAGGGGGCATGGCCCCCATGACCCCCTATCGGGTCCTCCTATGCCCAAAGCAGTGTTTATCTGATGCTCACATAATATTTGCATTTGCAGAAGAGTCCAAAAAGATTCTGATTAAAAGAATTCACGAGTTGGAATTTAAAGAGTCCAAACATACACTGCGATGCTACAGCTGCTGCAAGTGCAAGTTTGTTGCCATACAGCACCGCATCGCCAACTGCGATGACATCTTCTGCCAGAAATGTTACAGGCGACGCTACAATAGACCATGTCCAGTTTGCAATGAAACAATTACTAGGGTAAGGTGGGCTGCAACCCTAACTGACGAATGTAGACATCAGTAGATAACCTTTGCTAAATCCATATATTTCAATGTACCACAGCAAGCTAACAGATTGCAAGTAGACACCTTCTCCCTACCCATAAGGCGTGTTGTTAAATTCGATGCATTTGCGCTAGCACCTGGCTAGGGTTAGATTGTAGCTGAGTGGAGCTAGAGGCGTGTTGCTTAATTCAGCCGCTGCCCAGCGGCTTGCCAGCAGGTCAGGCAAACCGTTGCTTAATTCAGCACGCTTTCGAGTGACGTCATGAAACGGCGTTGCTTAATTCAGCCGCTTAGGAAGCGGCTGGCCAGCCACGCAAGCCATCTTTCTGTTGGCTGACTTGGCTTGCCGGCCGCTTTCCACGTCATGATCTCGTCGTCTACATGGCTGCCCTAAACAGAAAGGAAGCTCATGGCGGTGAAAATAGCAGTTGAACTGTATTTATATTTCTTATGCAGTAGTTTTGAAATGTTAAGCTTTAGTTTATTTCTTGTGTGATACAGTTTAATTTTAGAAGTCATTTTGTATTGTCGTCTGTTCATGCAGACGATACTTGGCATTAATGTTGCTGTACAACTTGAATTTAAACCAAGACCTTCCCTTTTCTACTCTTGACGTTACAGAAACTGTTTCTTAAATTTGGCTCAGCCTTAGTACCGTGTGCTATAATTACGAGATACATGCACCTTTCCTATGCAACTATTCACACGTCATTGCATTTTGTTTGTTGCAGTTATTAAATTCACATTCCTTTTAATTGACAAAAACAGGATCATGCAGAAAAACTCTGAAGGTCCCACACGATTGCCGGACTTAAGCGATCGACCAGCCCTCTTAGGCGGGCCCTATGCAGAGATCTGTCCCTCATAAGCTTGCACTTGCAAGGTGTACATACACAAGATGCCAGCTATGCGTGCGGTGGTATGTGGATCTAGCAAAAGTTAGTTACTGATGTTTCACAAAAGTCAGTAAGGAATGCAACCTGCCTAAAATTCACAAAAATCATTTCGAAAGATTTGATTGAGAATTGCTTCCTTACAAACTCATTGTTTTCCTAGTACATACAGGAAGAGGACTTCGAGACAGAAGTATTTAAACTGGAAGTAGCGTGCCGATACAAGAACAGAGGATGTCAGGCAACTGGTTGTTTGGGAACATACTTGGTAAGCCAATGAATAAACCTCGGTTTCTAGGTGGCAATTGTACCACAAACCAATGGATTAAAAGCGTCGTATTCACTGCTTCATCGTAGAGAAAATCAAATATTAGTACGATGTTATTACGAGGATATTCAGTAGCAGGGGTTGAAAACTAAGTAAAATTCTGTGAATTATAATAAGCTGCAAGCCTTCAACTACAGTATCTCATTAATAATATTGCTAATAAGAATTCATTAACTTATAACATTAACTCATTAACTGTAATATTAAATATCATTCAGCCAGAAATGTCAAAAAGTCAGGCAAGTATTTACCTATTGAAATCATTTTAAAGTCAAACACCCATGCAGGAAACAGGAAAGTGCCAAATTGTTTTGTGCAAAATTGTTTCATTTCATTCGGTAATGCTCAGTTCACTAACAGAAAAACTAAAAAAATTTAAGCCGATTTTGGACTTTTGTTCCTAAAAATCTAAAAATGTATCGGGCATTAATAGAGAAACACTAAACATAATAAAGAATATTTGATTTTGTAACAGTATCATGTTAACGAGTGCAGATTTCGCTTGCAACCGCTTCTCCCCGAAGTGGGCGGAGAGATTTCTTATGATGAAATACTGAGAAGAGTAAGTGGTGACAAAACAATGTAACATGAGATCACTTGCCATAACCATCTAAAGTTATGTCAAAATCTGTTAATTGAATATTCTTCTAGCAAGAAACAATGTTCAATAACGTGGAAGATGTGGTTAGAGATCTGCGGACGGAGGTCCAGCAGCTGAAAGACTACGTAGTGGAAAGGACAAGTATACATGAGGAGGACTTATACAGAATGAACGAAAGCATGCTTGTCACCAATCTAACCCTGCCTCAGTTATTTCAAGATTTCTACGAAGAGCTCGTGGATAATTTGGGAAGTGCAAAGTTCAAAAACTTCCTGAGCTGCATCATACAAGATGCGATAGTAGTCGCACGGATGGAAACCATGAAATTGAACGACGAAACGATGGCACCAAATGCATCGTGTATAGAGGAAGTTACAGCGAACATTACTATGGAGACACAATCAGAGGATCAGGGTAAGACCACATTGGGTAGCATGGAAACCATGGAATTGAACGACGAAACGATGGCACCGAACACATCATGTATAGAGGAAGTTACAGCAAACATTACTATGGAGACACCATCAGAGGATCAGGGTAAGACCACATTGGGTAGCAATAAACACCACTAAACCCTTCGAAATACCTTAAGGGCCATCTATGTTCCAATCTTCGTAACTAGTGGGCACCATGATGCTTTTTTTCCCTTTAATATAAAGCTTTTAGTTGACTTGATATAAGTTGAGTAGCCGTTTGTTACTACCTATTGGTTTGACCGGGATGAGGAATCGGATGCTTAGTTATTGCGACTGACACGAGCAAGTTGTGAGCTGGTGGTTGTCCATGCTCACGGCCTTGGTGTCTGGCTCCCACGTTACAAAGTCCACTACTAGCAAGTTGAGAACATAATTTGGCCGGAAGATCCTTCAGGTCGTTGCCGGTATTTTGCATATATTTTCGTTTATCCTTACAGGTACTGATTCATATAAGACGAGGAGAAACAAGCGCAAGAAGGAAAAGAGGAGGTTGAAACGTTTGGAAGGTAAACTGCTCTTCCTCTCTTCGTCCCATCTTTTATAGCCAGGGCACACTGATTTCTTGGTAACTGCACTGCACTGGCTCCTTTGGGGTTAATGTGCTGTGTCCATCCAAGGAAAGCAACAAGTGATGCTGCGAGGAAAAGAAGGATCGCAGAAGGCGTGTTGTTTAATTCAGCCGAAAGCACAAAAAGCGTATTCTAGCCACGCCTTAAGCCAAGCAAGCAAAAACCGCAAAGCGGCTGAATTAAGCAACACGCCCAGAGGTGAAAGCTCGCCTCCTGATTTGGACCAACCTACACCAAGCTGCCTGACAACAATAGCAGCACACATGCACTCTTATTGGCTCACTTTGGAGCTCTCCGTTGAAAAGGAGTTAACTAATCTAATCCAATCAACTAAAGTAATCTAATCATGCATTTACCCCATATTATGCGTATTTAAGTTAACATTGCGCATGACGTACACTGCCTAAATCTTAAAAAACCTTAATATTTTTTACAGAAAAGGAAGCTGCACCTGAGTAGACTACAATCTCTGCTGGCATAAGAAGAAATTGAGAGATTTGTATGCGTAGATTTTGTCTAGGTGAAGAATTCATCTCACTAAGAAGCCGAACAGACTCCATACTTGAAAGACGACAAGCTTTTAATTAAGTTATCGAAGAATTTTACATCAATTTTAATCGAGCAGGTTTCTTGAAAAGAAGTGACAAACGAGAAATATTGGCTTATTTTTTAAAAACTTTGAACGATTACTTAATTTTAAATATAGAAATGATATGAAAAAATATAGAAATTTAACCTGTATCACCTCGCGTATATATTTTTTGTTTTAAAGACGATATCACAAAATTGTTTTGTCAAATTTACAGAAACATTGATTAAAACATTAAGGATTTGTTTTGTTTTTAATATTTATTTTCGAATTTAGTAAAATTAAGCATGAATTGTATTAATAAATTCCTTAAACTTCTCGACTATATCATAATCTGTATTTCTCTTGATATTGCGTAATTTGTGTGCGGGTGGATTTTTTGAAATTATCCAAATGCAATGCCAGCGTTTTTATTCCATAATTTGTAATATAATGTAACATACCTAGAGAATAAACGTTTTGCTGAAAAAGTGCTTTGCATGAAAGTAAAAATTACTGACATATTTCAAGTTTCACATTTCATTACATGGGAATTATTGAATTGAGTTATCCTGGTGAAGATTACCACGAATGCTTAAAATATAAAATGAAAATGAGACTTGGTCACAAAAATGAAAAAGTCATTGGGTTAATATTATGTGAAATTAAATACACTTTCTTTTATATAAATTAGAAAAATCATAGATTTGATATTTTGTGACACAGGTTCTATATGTTGCATTAAGGGGTCATCCAAAAAAGACGTCAGAGAAAGGGCTTTAATAAAATAAGAGGTGACTGAAAACTAAAAAAATATTTTAATGTATTAATCTAAAAATCATGTAAATTCCAGTTCTAGGACGTCCTTTATGGATGGCTTTTAAATCTGAAATTTGTTTCCTAATCCCGAATACTTTTCTCTCGTTATGTTGTTTCAAAGAATAAAGTTGTGCAATCATCATTAAGAATCTAATTTAAAAATTTGGAGAGACTGATCCAATAATCAACAAGCATGTGTTTCTGACCACTGCCAACTGACCAATGGGCAGCTCCAGGTGACCCCTTAAAGCCTGGATAAATAGCTAAGCCATTTCAAATTTATTTCACTTTGAGAACATCTTCATGTGGTAAGTACACTACACTACATCCGGTCAATTCAGTTAAGATCCGGATATATAAAATAAGGCAATCGCTTCCAAGTGCCAAATTAAGATTTAGAAGAATTTTACCTATAATTTCTATTTCTTTAATTTTAATATGGGTTAGAATAAATCAAATAATGACTTCAAGGTGACTTTATATTTAATTTTACCAATAATTTGTAATTTTTTTAAATTTCAAAAAGGGCTATAATAAGTAAAGTAAATACTTCAAGGTTAAAGGTTTAATTCTTTTTAGCTCTCACCTGACTCAGTTAACATTATCTGCATTTAGGCAACAATGCAATGAAATCTGATGAAAATATTTAAAACATATAACGCAATTTCCTAAAAATGCCAGGGCCTTCATTAATTAAGATTCACCCATATCTAATGATCTTATCAATTGTAATTATATAGCATCAGTTTTTCAGCACTGTTTACTTTCGAGGTCAAGCATCCAAACTGCCAAAACCAGTCGCTTTTTTACGGTTGTCACAACATGTCACAAAGCTTAGAGATTCCAGGTATGTTGATTTCCCGAATTGTAAGTTCATGCAAAGCAAACTTATAATTAATCAGAATTTTACCCACACGAGTGCTGGTGTTGTTAGGGTTAAAGCTGACCTGGAAAGTCAGGGAAGAGGAACATAGTCAGTGAAAGTCAGGGAAATTTACATCTTTGCTCGAAAATCTGGTAAAGTCAGGGAGAATTCCTATGAAAATGCACTGAGTTTCAAGTGGAAATTCCCATGAAAGGTGCTCTAAGAACTATAAAGCATCATTTTCTACCAAGGTTTTATAGAAAAACTTATCTTGTTTGGTCAGGGAAAAGGCAGGGAAGTGAATTTGCAAATTTTAGCACGAACCCAACCACGAAGTATTTGCATTTACAGAACCGTCCAAAAGCATTCTGATGGAAATAGTTCAAGAGTTGAAGTTTGTGGAGCCCAAGTACAAACTGCGAAGGCACAGTTGCTGCAAGTGCGAGTCCATGGCCATCCAGTACCGCATCCCAAACTGTGAGGACCTCTTCTGCCGGAAGTGCTACAGACGATGTTACTTCAGGCCATGTTGCATGTGCAATGCCACGATTACCAGAGTAAGATTCACACAAATTCCTTCTTTTGTTATTCCTGTAACAAACCCATTGTTTTCCAGCACAAGAAAGACGTGGACTTCGAGAGAAGTTTATACAAACTGAGAGTAGCATGTAAATTCAATAGCAGAGGATGTCAGGCAATCGTATGTTTGGGAGAATATTTGGTAAGCTAATAAATAAACCTTGAATATTTATTCCATCACAGAGAAGGAAACAAAGCCAAATTCCATGAATGGAGATGTGTTAATATAATGCGTTATATCAAAACATTGTGCTTAATTAGCTTCATTAATTCCTTAATTTTATGTCAATAAGACAATAAATAATGTCAAAATCAATAAACAAAATTATATCCACTAATATCCTTTCAATAAATACAAAATGTTAATATAGTATAATGATTCATATTTAAAGATTCTGATAAATCAAATGCATTAAATTCCTAAATTTTATGTCAATAAGACAGTAAAAAATGTCGATATCAAAAACTATGTAGTTTTCACCCACTTTTATCCTTTTTTTTAATCAAAATATATTTATATAATGTCATATATTTAGGTATTATGCTAAATCATATTTATTAATTTTAAATTTTATGTCAATAAGACAGTTAAAAATGTCTATATCAAAAACTATGCAGTTTTCACCAACTTTTATCCTTTTTTTGAATAAAAATATATTTATATAATGTCATATTTAGGTATTATGCTAAATCATATTTATTAATTTTAAATTTGATGTCAATAAGACTGTCAAAATCAGTGTCAAATAGTATGCAGCTTTAACCCATTAATATCCTTTCTATAAATATAAAACATGATAATATAGTGCCTTATATTTTAACATTCTGCTAAATTTCTAATTTTCATTTCATTCAGCCAGTTGAAACGACTAAATCAAAAATTGTGCAGTTTTCACCAAGTAATATTTTTGAACTCCTTGTCGAATGACTAAATATAAATATAATATAATATAATGATATAAAAGAGTGGTAGGCAACAGCCTTATTCTGCGAAAACAACTGTCTAAATTTTTTTTTTATTTCGTTAAAAGGATCACGTTAAAAAGTGCACATTGAGCACAGGGTGGATTCAACCCGAGGTGTGCGACCAGGATTCAGGCTTTGACTTCCAGAAAAGAGTAAGTTCTTGTACTTCACGACACCCTGGCCATCTGAAGACTAAAACCGTTCATTGTTATCTATCCAGCAAGATGTTATGCTCCAGAAGGTGGAAAAAAGTGTTGAAGAAATGCAGGCGGAAGTCAAACAAATGAAGGATGACATAATGTTGAGAACAAGGAGGCGTCGAGACATTTTGAACACAATGGACAAAAGCATAAATGAGACCAAGCTGCATATTCATCAGTTTTCTGTAAAACTTCAGGAAGACTTCAACAAACGTTTGGGCTCTGCCATAAAATATGCGATAAGAGACGAATGGATGGACACCAGGAAATTGAAGGACGACATGATAACCACAAACACATCGTCATCAGAGAACGTTACGACGTACAGAACCATGCAGACACCTTCTGAGGACAAAGGTAAAACCACACTGGGTAGCTATAAAACAACACTTCTAAACAAGATTTCGTTTAAACTTGGAAAGTCAAGGATAGTCAGGGAAAATACTTTTGAAAATGGACTGAATGTTGAGTGGCAATGCCAATAAATGTTTATTTTTATAATATATATTTATATTTTATAATATATATATTATATTATATAAGTATAAGTATACAAATATAATATATTTATACATTATATATATATATATATAATTTCTACCTAGGTTTTATAAAAAAAAATCAATCTTGATTAGCAGTAGTTTATATAACATATGTTATATTAAAAATGTAACCCAAAATCCACAATCATAAACTAGTTTTATAATACATAAATTTATAATATTATTATAATTAGGGAATTTTGATATTGGAATTATTTTGTAAATATTTAGCACTACATTTAATTTATAAAATGCTAAACAAATTATAATTACTTCGAGGGAATTCTGATATTAAAATTATTTTGAAAATAATTTTTTTTTAAAAGCACTGCAGCACAATATTAAACTTATAATTTATAAAATCCTTAGATTTACATTTTATCCTGTAACTATCGACAAAAAGTCCTATATTTCCTATATTTTTATTGGAAAAAATGGGTTTTGCATGTATTGACACATACATGTACACAATACACTGCATGAAGTCTTGAAATTAAACTTTTTTTAAAATTTTGTATAGATGAAGACGACTGTGCCTGGATAGACTGGACAGATCTCAGCTGGCATTCGGGAAAATTGCGAGATTTAATCAAATAAATTTTATACGTATAGAATTAATCTCTAAGAATACTCCATATTTGAAAGACAAGCTTTTAATTAAAGATATCGAAAAATTTAATGTTAATTTTAACAGAGAAGTTTTCTTGAAAAGTTAAGTCGCAAACGAAGAAAACCGGATTATTTTAAAAAAGTTTGTGCTATTACCAAATTTTAATTTAAATAGAGAAAACGTGTGTGTCCTATGGCTTCGCTATAACCGGTGTCATCTCACTTGTATATTTGTGTAAATTCGGGTTTCATTTCATTTTAAGACTAGTGATTCCACAAAATCATTATTTTGCCAAATTTATGGACACATCATATTACACGTTGGGCTAGTGATCTTTTCTTAAAACTAACCTCCGAATTTTGCCAAAATTTAAACGTGAATAGTATTTGTAAATTTCTCAAACTTCGAAAATTCTGTAATCAGTTTTTTTCGGGATTGTTATCTCGTAATTTTTTTACAAATCTGTAACATACCGAGAAAATAAATTTTTTGTTGAAAAACGTACATCGTATCCAAGGCAACAATATTTACAAGAATATTTCAAAAGTTTCATAATTCATTACTTTAAATTTAAAATTATCGATCCAGACCTTGTAAGTTTTAAACAAAATGCGATTAAGATTTAAGTAATAAATGAAAAAAAAGTAAATGATTTGATATTTTATGACGTGGAATCTACTATTTGGTATTCCATCATATATGAAAATATATACATATATATATTAATAGTAAAATATTAGAAAAAAGCCATTAATTTGATATTTTGTGACAGACTTCAATTCGTTTTACCTCAAATGTGACAAATTTATTTTCTAAACACTTTCCTTTAGCCCACTGAATCACGTGATGTTGTTTAAAAAAATTAAAGCTGCCCAATCACCGTCGAGAATCTACCAGAAAAAAAATGGAGAAATTTATCCAAAAGAGGGAGTCATCCGCTATGAAATTTTCCCAAAAATATCCTTACCAAACAGTGATAATGGCAGTAAATATAAGCCCTGAACCCTGAAAACTGGTTTTAATTTAAAGTCATTTGCTAGAAAGGGGAGAAGGGATGACTAATTTAATCCCCACGTCACAACGCACGTGATTCTGACCAATGGGTAGCTCCAAGTGACCACTGGTCAAGAACCACGTGCTTGAAATTAAAAAAAGAACTGGGTCATGTTAACTTATTTCTTTATGTCAAAAAGAGCCTTTCAGCCCACTTACGAAAACGTCTTTCTTGTGGTAAGTAACGTAGAGATATATGATTATAAAAACTTTAAAGTGAAAAATTCAGATGACTTTATTATTTCTAGGACTTTTTTGGATTAAATTTAAGGACTGTTTTATGATATTTAACGTGTGGACTCTTTTTCAAAATGTAACAGAAAATAGAAAAGATGTAAAATAATTCATAAAATTGGTTATACCACATTGAACTGACTTCCATCGGTAACATAACATCTTAAAATCAGAAAATATTTTTACAATTTTTCGATCATTAAATACTATTTGTAATTTTAGGCCTGAATGTCAGTTTTGTCCTTTGGACCACGTGGGTCCATGTTTGCCCTGTTAGGCTGAAGTGGCTTAAGAGAATTTTGCCAGGACCCTCCCAGGCATAATTTCACTACTTTTTAGACGCTTTCACTATTTTTAGATACTTAAAAAGTATCAAAAGTATTTTAAAAAATTATCTATATTATTATGTAAAGTAACATGGAGGGTTGGACATTTCCACATGTCGGTGTTAGTCACGTCACTTCTCTCCTTCATTTACTGTTTAGTTTCAATTTCCAATTATCACTACGTTTACATGCACCGTTAAAAGTATTTTGTCCTGAGTCAAAGTAGGCATGTAAACACCTTACCTCGTGATTTATTTTAGCTAAACTACCTTAATTAAGCCCTCGGCGAGGGAAGTGTTCAAACCAAAGTAGTACTTGGGATTGATCCAAAGTAGCCATGTAAAATAAAAAAACAAACAGCGTTATCAATGCACGATAGTGTCAACGATAACATTTTCCTATCTAGAAGCTCCAGCCTTACCCGTTCTAATCATATTTATGATAAGAGGTTAACAAATGACGTCATAATGATAACATAAAAATAAGCTGCCACGTCTATTAGTTCAGCATTGAATTGAAATCGTAAAACTAAAACAAAAACTGTTCGTGTCTGTATGAAGAAATGGCTGAAGCACGAACAGATTACATTATTTCAGGTAAGTTTATTTCTTATATGCAAAGCAATCTTAGCAAATAAATACTAAGAATTTTAATCTATTTTTACTTAAGGTATCATTTTAAATATAGAAAAAAATATATTACAGTAGCCTGTGTATCTTTTAATTTTAAAATGAAGGTATTACCGTCAGAAAACTTATTTTTAAAAAATTATTCAGTTCACACAAACATTTCTCGAAAATATATTTATAATTTTGGTGAAGGCATAATCAGGAGTAATTTGAAGAATGCAAACAAGATGATTTAACTAGTATTACAAATAAGAAAATAGATAATTAGGTTATTGATTATTTATAATTCTTATTTTGGTCTGAAAATAAAATAACTTTTCAGCAATTGCTTTTTGTTATTGCCTTATTTTTTTAAAAAAAGGTTAATCATGAATTTCGAGAGTTCTATTTATGAAATTAATGAATTTTTTTCAGAACCAATCCTCCTCCTAAAAACCCTAGTGATAGTCGTTGATAACAAAAAAACACGACCTATTTAAGATATTCAACCTACTTTAAGCTTAATGCATTATTTTTTTTACATAAATAAATAAACGTATCGCAGAATTTATCGTATTAATGTTAAAAATAAGTGTAAAGTCGAAGGCATATTATTTTGAAGAAAAAAGTTCAATCAAATGATGCGTTTAATTTATAAAAAAAAATTGTGAATAGGCCCTAACACAAAAACAAAAAAATTGAATTAATATTTAAAATATTTGAATGACATAATTATTTATAAATTTTATTCTATGTCTACATTTTTTTAAATTGAATGGAATTGAACACATGACAAAAATATTGTTAAAAATTACTGAGGAAAGGAGGGAAGTTAGGGTGCACTTAGGCCCATGAATGCTTTCTGGTATTGCCTTATTTTTGAAAATAAATGTTTATCATGAGATCTATCTATCAAAACGTAAATTTATTTCAATGTTTAC
>JAQIXS010003202.1:0-18988 GCA_034700785.1 Rossiulus vilnensis
CCACATTCTCCTCCCCCATTCGCGGGCGCTCGCATCCTTTCGCTCTTTTTTGCTCCGCGTTCTTACTCATCCGCCACTCTCACTGGCCTCAGGTGGAAGAACACCTAGCGACCGACACGCTCGCCCATTCGCTTCCTCCGAACCAAACGCAAAAAGCTCGAGCGATCGCCCGGCCTTCGGGATGCTTTGCGCCGCCCGACAGGATCCAACGCTCGCCGTCCAACACAAAGACTCGCTGTCCAACGCCGTATATCCAACCGCTGCGTTTAGCGCCTCTCGTCCAGTTCACCTTGCTGTGCCTAGCCCGCACGGCTCACTAGTTCAACTGCTCGAATTTAATGGAAACTCGATTTCTGCAACTTGTTTTTTTTGTTTTCCTTTTGCTTTTCCTTTTCGCTTTTCTCGGCCACTCGAAATGCGCGAGACGTGGAAGGCGCGGACGCGCGTTTATCTCGGACACTCCGCACGGGCAGAATGGTGACCACACTCATTAGAAAACATGTAGGCCAACCTTAACTAACCCGACAGACTACTTTCCGCAAACTGCTCATGGGCATCACTTTTTTTTTGTTCGGACAGTATTGAAGTTCTCCTTCTGCTTACGCGAAAAAACGCACGAGGCCCGTGGAAACGTTGAGCGTTTCTTTTTTCAGACTCTTCCCTCGACTGGCTGGTCTAGATTGGCGCCGGAAGCTCGGTAAATTGTGTATTTTTGACGACTGTTTTCGCCAAACTGGTTTCACGGTGCTTTAATGGGTAGCGAGGTGCTCATGAATATGCAGATTGTGGCGCCTTGTATGCGTTGCCGGTGCCAGAATTGTGGTTGATCGAATTGGAAACGTGCGGATTTCACCGTCCTTCTAGATTGGGTTTTTTTTCCGGTTGACTGGAAATGTAAACCGCCCATTGGCGCAGATTTGACCAAGATACAAATGTAGCGATCACGTTTTGCAGTCACTTTTTAATAAATTCTGTTCTTGTAAGTGAGTGTCAGGAACGGGCTTCTTCGCAGAGCTCATAAACCAGCAAACCACGCAATTATGTGTGAAACGGACGTTTCTTAAAAATGCAAATGGTCTCGTTAAATCGATGCAAGGATGTTTAAGACACACTGTATGGCCCATGTTCTCGGGCAAGGTTGAAGGATCTGTAAAAAGGTTTGGACGATAAAGTGCCATTAGAGGCAGGTAGTTTAAGGTGGAGAATGCCCAAGACCATTACTAGGGTAGTGGGTAAAAAATGCTAAAAATCGAGGGCGTCCGAAGCTTTACGTCAGTGGAAAGAAGGCCATGTCCAGCTTTAAGATCTCCCTAGGCAGAAATGAGGACTAAAAATCTGCGAAAGCATCGAAAAACGTGTGCCTCTTATGCGCGACTTCCTCCCAATCACCGAATATCTACATTGCATATTTGGATGTCAAAAGTTCCTGCGCATCGTACTTTAGGAGAGCATATTTTTAAATTTCAGAATTTAATTTTACAAAATTGCCAATATTCCTTATCACGTTTCATTTGATTTATAACAGAAATAAACGATGAAGCACTAATTTTGATCTAAGATCAAAATTGGATGCACATCTCAGTCTAAGTCTGTTGTCCTTTGTTGAAAGAATTATAGGCTGACAATTATGGACTGCATATCGCACGTTAGAAACAATATACTTTGTAGCGAGGCAAGATCTTACATGGTGGCATTTACATTGTAAATCACACTTTTTCTGAGCATCTTGCTCAGCACTGCATGAACTGCAGAACTGCATGAACTAAACGATCAAATTCTTAAGTTCGATAGAAAAAACGACTGCACATCGCACATAAAAAATTTCCAGGAAAATGGGATAGAAGATGATACTTTTTCTTTAAAAAATCATTAACATGTAGACCAGATCAGCTTTTTTGCTGCAACTAAGCAAAACATGTTTCTGCCAAAGAAAAACGTCGATTGGCAAAGGCAAACGCAATGGCAAAGTCCCTTCGTTGCTATAATGAACATTCAGCAAGAATTGCAATGACATTATTATCGAAAATTTGAAATCTATTAATTAAAATTTGCATATTGTGATATATAAAAATCGGCATGCCATACAAGCTACTGCATAGTCTGAATGACAGTTGTTCGGTGAAAGAATTATCACAATCCTCAACCTTTCTAATGGGGAATCATTTTCGTTAATTGAATTTTTAAGCACATTCAGCCTAAAATATGTACGTATTTCATATCTAGATGCCAATGGGTTTTTTCCACAGCCGCTGTCGCACTTTTTAATTAGAATTTTAACAGTAAATTGAATCAATTTTTGTAATTTTACGTTCTGAAAAGCTTTTCTCTCGTTTCCACTCACTTTTAATTGTGATTTCTTAAAACGAAAATTCACGCAGAACCCTGTTGCACTTGTACACGATGTACAAGTATTTCGAAATTGAATTCGTGTCAGACTTTAAAACGGCTTTCATTATCAATTGCACGTAGATCTGCCCAAGTTATCGAATGATGGTATCGTTTCATTACGAAGCAGACACTGGCGAAGTGAAATCAATTTATTTGTAGAGGACAATCACCCGCAAGAACTCCTCCAAAACTCGTCCCGAAAAATGCAGGGGCAGCCCATTGGCATACATTGGCTCCAGTTCTAATTGGATCACAATGGGCAATGCACTGGAACCAAGGTAGGGTGCGAATCTTTGGTGCCTGCACTGCCTGAGATATTAGGCAAGGACGGGACAAAAAAAACTCAAGAACTTGTTTTGCCGAATTGTTTTGAAAACAAATTTCAGGGGAAGTTTTCTAGAGGAGGTAGCCAATGGCTAGAAAATTTTTTAATTAATTGCTTATTACATGAACCATATCCACATGAAATTCAAGTAAGGTGGAATACAAATTAACGGCCAAGAAAAATGCAAGGAAAGCGAGGAAAATCTTTTTATATTTTAATAAGTCGTGAGCGGTTTCTTTATATACTTGCACCATTAAATTGCCACGTTGTTCCGTAGATTCGAGCCTATAAGCAAAATAAAAATACAGTTTTGCTTCACAAGAAGAACAAAAGAAATGAGATGAGCAAATCGCCTTTAATATCACCACGCCATAGGCCTAATACTAATAATGATCATTTCATCATAATGAATCCTTCCATACATTGCCCTTATCTCTGACACTAGCAGTGTTTTATTTTATTGATGATACATGTAAGTAGTAACGGAAACACATGGTAACTTACTATGTGATGTTTAGAATTTTTTTCAGAAATTATTAGAATGGTTTAAAACTAGTTGTGAATGTTCCGTACTAGAGTTATTAAAAGACAAATTAATAGATGAAAGTATTTGCTAATATCTCTAATGAAACATTATTGGAATTGTTCATTTTCAAAAAAAAATGAAACAAACATGGGATCGATCGATGCGTTCGCACATTTCCTGCAGCTTAATCCGAAATCACGTGTAAAAATGCACAAATCAATGTGAATAAGCACCTATTATGTACTAGACAGGTACGTTTTTCAGCACCTTATTTCTAAAAATGATCCGCTTTAATTACGAATTCTCGAATTTCACAGGAATTGGCAGATTACGAGAAAGCAGAGATCCGATTACACGATTGTTTACACCAAAGTTCGATGGATTAAGAAAAATAATTTTTCCACAAAACCTTTTCTTTAAATTGGTAATTCATACCATTTAAACAGAGGAAGCAAGGGTCGCTGTACTGTGGTATCTCAGGTTGTTTTCGCTGTTTTCATTCAAAATCTTTCAATTCCCAGAAAACGTTTTTTTCACGAAAATCCAATGTGATTCAGGCGCTAAAACATAATTAGAATGCTTTAACTAAAATATTTCTGAAATGTCCGTGCCCCAAGGTATCAGAGAAAAAAAATATTCCCGTCATTTCCATGAAAGTTTCATGTTTTCTTTCCCTACGGTATGGGTAGAATCTGTGCTGCAGAGCAACAAACCCACGTAACTAAGACCCATGATTTCGATGAAAAGTGGGGGACTTTTTTTAAGATTCTATCACGCTTTAGGAATTCGTAACTTCTCAGAAAGCTTTGTTGTCACGAGGACGTTCGTATGACCTTCACCCCCCTACCTTCTTACACCCCTTCTACATTTCTCCCTCAACACTCCTATCCTGACCAGTTATGTTCCTGACGTCACGGTGTCCAGGATTTACACCTTCATCCTTCCTCTTGTTGATGTCTTTTTTGAACGGCCCCAAAATAGCTATGATAAAGGGGTCATGTACATGTACGCACTCCTTCCACTAAAATGTTGGGAGAAAACTTGCGATTTTGTATTTAGGTTGAACTACAAAGTATTTTAAAGGCCATTAAATCGACATTTACAATACTATTTGCAATGTTAATATGTAAGGCACTTTGGGTTTCTTTTATGTCAACAACAATTCAGTTCTCCTTTATAATTTCGCAATTTGAAAACCATACCAAAGTTATTTGAAATTGCCGTTTTGAATATTTAAGTTGAAGATTATGATCTACGAGACTATAAAACAAAAAAACGGGTCTGGAAAACCTTTTTTTAGGATTTATCCCATAGCTGTGAACATTTGTTCGGGTCCATGTTTTTCCGTAGCAATAGACCGTTGACCTTCCGAAATGTCCACAGTAGATACATTTCGTGAAATTTACAACTCTTCACAGGCAGTGCAGTTTTGGTAAACTGTATAAGTGTAGCTATTGAGTATTTTACGATGAAACTGGTCATGGTAGGAGAAGTTTATGGGTCTGGTAATGCACAGTGTGAGACCTTCAGCTAAATCACCACGAGAGACGTTTTGCGTTATTTTGCATAACAAGACCGCTGGATACCCAGAAAAGTAAATGCATTTGCGCGATGACTCGCAGAGATATTGGTGTTATGAATATCTCGCAGAAATTAATGTATAAATGAATGCGAATATCATTGCCCTTACAATGTCCTTGCGCTTTCACTCGAGGTGGTCAAACGCTTTCAAAGTTGCTCGAGAAAACTGATATGCACTGTCGTTGAGGCCGTTTTATGTTGCGCATAATGAGGTAAAACTTCTTATAAACTCCATGATATTTGTAGAGAACGCTGATATGAAGAGTTTGCTTCATGCTGTTAAGAAAGAGGTGCGAAAGGGACGATAGTTGACATGTGACATGACGAAGGCATCCAACGGTGAGGAGAAAGTCCAGGGAAAGACGAATTGATCTTGTCTGTTCAAAATCATCTCATGAAGGAAATTCAAAGAGATACGATTGGATTCGAATGCTGAGTATCACCTGTGTGAAAAATCAATGTCACACATTTTTTTATTTGTTGATCTAAAAGGATGCCAACTTTATTGTATCTAGAAGAAGGATTGCTTTTTATGAGAAGTTCTGGTATTTTAAGTGATTTTGGCTTCACGCCATTTGTATATACGATTTTCTACAATTATCGACGTCATGGGTGGCGAAATAATGTAACAAAGAGGCCATATATGCCTACTACCGAGAAACAGATAGATCAGCCATTCAGCTTTCTGCTACAATTGGCATGGCACTAGGTCAGTCTTCTGTCAGATTCTCTTGATTTTTTATTTGTGCTTATGGAAAGATACTGCGCGTTTATCAATATAATAAAACAATATTCAAACTATGCCGACGTCAGATTTGTCAGCGGAATGCGCAATTGATTCATTTTTGAGTTTTTATTTTATTTTCCAAAGGTTAGTCACGGGGTGCCACCTACTGCTCATGCAGATGCTAAAGTTCACCTTAACATTCTTCAGTTAGTAATCTTAATAGTTTGATCTTTCGGGTTTTTTCTTTTTTTTTGTCGAAATTATGGAGACAGTCTTCTATAATTCGTCCCACACGCCACGTAAAGCATCTTTATTCCGAACAGGATCTAAAACGTAAACGGGAGACGAGTTTCCCAGCGTGTGCCTCCAGAGAAAGATGTCTTGCAAGGATAATTTTCAGTAATCATCCATGATTCATTTCTTACCGCGAAAGCAGGATTTTCGATTCGGGGTTTGCATGTTGGCTAACCGAACGACTAATTCCTGGCTGCAGGGTTCTGACTTCACCTGCCAGCTGAAGCCGCAGCCCAGGGTACTTAACCAGACGTTTTTTGATAAATTGTTCTTTTGGTCTGCTTAACGTTTCTACATGTACATATTATATCTTGGCTTTGGCCACTGCAGTTTTCTCCTCTCGTGATAATTGAAGTGACCTTGCTTTAGTTTTCGTTCTGTAATTAATGCATAATCATCACGTATTCGTTTATGCTGAAATCGAGGCTTAATCGAGGTGTTCACTGCAGGTCTAAGCGAAATAACCAACTTTTCGAGTCATGGACAAAAGTCTTTATTGTTCGTACCAATGCCAAGCAAGCACAGGTTCGATTGCAATCGCAAACATTTCAAAATCTTGGACATGTATATTGTACAGTGAAACCGATAGATTATCGCGGCAAACAGAATGACTTTTAATAATGCCTCCATTTCTGAAAAGTAACTAGGTCTTGTAAAAGCACAATCCAGCAATCAGAAGATATACGATTACAGTTTTTAATTTGATTTGCCAACAGCTTATGCAATGTATTTATGGAAATGTCTACCATTAGAATGATTAAATCATGGCAAATGAATCAAACTCAGTGAAATCTAGTTGCTTTCGTGCTGTTCGTGTGCCGCTGTTCAAGCATTCCATTTTGACACCAAATTAATGCACTAGTTAATACATGCATCAATGATGCGAAGGTTACACAGGTGAAGTTCTAAGTGAATATAATGTGAGGTAATTAATTTCGTTTTATCTACATGTAGGGTGTATATTTTGCTCATAAGAATCCATTAACGGCCATTATAGCTTTAAGTTTTTGAATTTCAAACGATGATCGACGAGATGATTTCTAATAAAATGTGTCCAATGCAGCTTCTTTTATTCCAACTGCAACATCATTAATTTTAATTGCAGTTGTTATGCTTCGTTTAACTAAGACTAAACAAAAAATGAGGAGGAATTAATTCATCTACGTTTTCTTCTTTTTATAAATTTCACGCTCCTGTGAAACACTGTGATAATGCTACTGGAAGGCGCCAAGAACTCGACGAATCTCCATGAAATTTCAAATTGAAGAATCATAGGTACACTATGATTTTATCCCATGTTTAACAAGAAAGTCGCAACAATGCACATAACATTTTCCAAGAAAAGCATGCATTGGCATTTTTTCACACGCCTTAAACAAGTTGTTTGGCACCAGGCGACAGGAACAACTTCTCTTGTAATCCTGTCTTCTACTAGGAGCATTTTTTAGTGGGTAAACGTATGTTGTAAGGTGAAAGTCAGATTTATTGCATAAGCTGTAAATTAATTTGTTGAATAAAAAATGGAATCTTCTCCTTATCATTTAAATTGATTTTGGATAACCGAAACTTGTAATTTATTTCCTTTGTTGAAAAATCATCTGTTAAGCTGTGCATTTCCAGCTATAATTTCTATTAATTATTAATGTTTTTGCATGCTTAAACCTTGCCAATGCCAATAATTCATTTGCACTTATAACAACAACAAAATGCAATACAATCGCTGGAAAAAAATTGCAATTCCTTGAACCCCTTAAAATTAATCTTTATCTTTCTCTTCCCCCTCCTCGGACAAAAAACACAACTGGTAAAACAATTAAACAATTTTTAGTTTCTAAATATGGATTTATTAGTAGTTATTAACAGCTTATAAGATTCTAGTCTGGAGACGTTGAATTTGGCTTTCATGGGCAAAGAGTATTAACACATTTAGCATGATAACCGCAGAAAGGTGTCTAACCTGAAAACAGCATGTCAAACAGCAGGTATGTTATTTTATGAGGGCTTATGTCAATCAGAATGGTCATTTATGCTATATTATAGATCTAAATTGAGAAAACATTTAATTATTCCGTCCATTTAATCCGTGGAACCATTGGCTATGTAATCTGCTGCATCTTTTTTTTAAAAAATCGTTAAGGTTAAACAACACTACCTGTGCCTATCACTCATCTTTGTGTAGGAAAGTTCTCCATGTCGCCGAGAATCTGTTCGTATTTAAAAAGTCAGTTGAGCATATCATTAGATAATGCGCCTTTGCCACATGCAAAACATTCCATCAACATTTCAATAAAGCTTCCAAATTGAAAGCCACGCCTGAATATCCTGAAACAATCAAACACAATTGCAAAAAGTGGAGCATTTTCAGACAACCTATTATAAATCATGCCTTATATCCTTGCGTGCTTGCGCACTGCTGTGAGCCATTTTCCGCCTTTTTAACTTTGTCATTGGGCATTTCAATTGCCATTCAATCTGTCTCGATGCATTTCACTACTGCTTTTGTACACAACTAAACGAACACGAGCTGCTGGACAGCATAAATTACCTCTGTCTGCTCGTTACGGACTGCCCTAAATTCAGTATCAACGATTTTTCGCAGAAATTGATACCGTTAACTTATCTGATTTCTTTTGCCATTGGCTGTTACGGCATTAGCTTAAGTATCAAATGCAAATAAACATTCAAGGTAAAGATCTGAAGGGTTACACTAAGAGTGAATTATTAGATTGCACGAAGACTGGTTTTTCGGATAAATTTGACAGCCACACGCAAAAATGTTATGGTTATCATCTAATTTTTCATTCAATATGAAATATTTCATTTACGTTTTACCTACAGTGTAGTTCACAGATCAAAATATGACAAACGAATACACTACTATTAGATAATTTGGCATTGATACATTGCCAGATTAACCAATGAAACGTTTGATAGGAAAATTACTGTAAATTGATTCTGTTAAGCAATTTTATTTTCATCTTCAATATCTCGACTTTTCGAATGAAAGTCATTCCACGGTGGGGAATTATCGATTTTGTGTTATTGACAGCAACTTGATTCATCATCATAGCATTTGAAACTATTCAATTATCAAATTATACTAAGTGCATGCTGATCTATCACGATGTCAACAATATTGATGGGAATGGAAATCTTTAATACGGTATATCATACTTTTATTTTCAGTTTTTATGAGCTGTTTTAATGGTTTCTCAAGGAATTATTTACAATCAATTTCAAGTGTTCTGCTTATTAATTACAAACATTTTAAACAATAACGCCTACATTAAACGGGTTTATAATTGCCTCGTTATCTATATTTTAGAAAACTTGCGTGCTTGTTTATGAAAATTAAAAATTAAACTTATAGTAATATCAAACAAACCTGTGCAAAACAAGACTTAGGCCTATACTAGTCAAACGTTTAGATTCTGTAGTGATAAGAATATTAATTATTTTCTGTGACTAGATAATAACATGTCATTGCATGTGAAAAACCCAGGATAGGCGCCTAGAAGTGCTACTGCTATAAAAGTTGTCGCCTGAAGATGGGCTAATTAAAAGCCCGAAACGTAGCGTTTCAACAACTAAAAATTGGCTGTTTTCCTGTTTTTTTTCACATCTTCGACCTCCAGCCACATGATGGGAAAATTAAATTTCGTTTAAAATCAATTATGTCATTGCATCATAGCGAAAATCCTAATTGTAACAAAATTCACTTAATGCAAAACAGCTTGTTTATTTAGGAGTTAGAGGGGTTGTTTCCTATTTTCACTGCACGTTGCCGGTCGTATTTATTCGTTTTAACTGTGAAACGATGATGATCTAGAAAAAAACTGATGGTATTGCTTTTTTTATGGTTTCGGACATGGTGAGAAAATATGCCCTAGTGCCCCAGAAACTGACTCGAATCATCCAAACAAAAAAGGTTGTTTTGCCTATAAGGTTCTGAGTAGGTGAGTAACATGCAGTGAACTTTGCAAACAATGATTGTGAGCTCGGAAACTCCATGAGGTGGGCGGAACTCCATGAGGGGCGAGTGCCAGTGGTAAAAGACCCCTACCTTGAGGTTAACCTAGAGAACATGATAATACCTTTCAATGAATGATTAAAGCCCCAACGATAACAAATAAACTTCGTCAATCTCTTATGACTTGAAGATCTTGGCGTTGCATTTGAAGATTAAAACACCTACAAAAATGATTAGGGTGGTAAAGCAATTTCATGTATTTGAAGCTCGTCTTATGAAATTGTTAGGTAACCATTAAAAATGACTTTTTGATCAGTATAAAGCTATTGTTTTCTAATCTTTTTCATTGAAATGAATTTAATTGATTTGCCACAAATGTAATTGGGAATTAGTCTCTTAAAAGGCTTATAGAACCGGAAATGAAATTCCGTCTTACGAATACCATATTGCCAGTGCAGTAAGGCAATTTTCGATGATGACAATTCGTTTATGAATCTGTGGGTGTATTTTCGCAGTCATATCTGAAACACCCAGGCACCATCATGCATTTTCAATTCTTAGGAATAATCAATCAAAGACAGTTTCGTGTCCGCCAGGTGAGGGTAAGGTCACCTTTGTTTTGTCTTGGCCCACGATCTGAGAATTAGGTAGGTCTCAAGTAGTGCCTTTTATATCCTGTCAAGCACTAGATCGGCATTGTCATTACATTTTTAATTAATAAGCTTAGCTTTTTTTTTCGATGTTATCGAAAAGGTTTTATGCGATCGTAACATGTTGAAAGATATCAATTTATTTGTAGCTTTTGAGATCCTTATGAATTGCTAAGTAATTTGTAACCTTATTAGCAAGTTAATGATTATAGTAGGCCTAGTCTATTGGTAGTAAAATGTCTCTAATGTGTGTTTGTTTTAATTTCATCATTTTCAATGGTTCAAGTTTTGTTTATTGCCAAACATCAAATGAAATCATTATGAAAAGACGCTAAAAGTTCTACTAGGACTTTATATATAAGATGTCGAATTATGCAAAAACCCATTCATTTTAATGTTTCTAAATTCTTCACACTTCAGAAATGACATCATTGTACTTATCACAAGTGACCGAAAAAAAATGAAAATTAGGTATGGATTTTAACTGTTTTAACCCCTTTCACATTAAATAATGCCGAAACCTTATAGAAAGCCGAAACTGATTTCAAATCCTTGAGTCACTTTATGTTCAGTTTTCTTTTATAGAAAATGATTATATGTGTTAGCGCAGCGCTATAATTTTGTACGAATAAGAATTGCACTGCTGCAAAATACTGATCTCTAGAGATTTTAGATAACAGAATGCTGTTTTTTTTAGAATGCTATTGCTTAACAACAAAAATATTAATGTTTTATCTATCAGATATGCAAACAATGCTTCCGTAAAAACGATTTATTAATATTTAGCACTTTAGCAAAACTGTTATCCTGATTCTTTTTTGCACTTCTTAAAAATATCTAGCAGCAAAAACGGCAAATGCTATCTTCGATGTCTTGATTTAAGTAAGAATTTTTTATGTTACGAAACATGGGTAATAAAACTGCCCTCTTCACAAAATCGAAAAGCACAAAAAAGATATCTTAACATTTGACTGTGAAAAACTAAAGAAGCTAACAACTTGCAAAGGAAGATATTGATTTTGACAATTATAAGCTATTGTAGTTTCACCAATATACCATTTCTTTGCCAATTATAAAGCTTAAAAACATAGTTATGAATATGTATACGAGCTCGTATAAGGAAGTTTCTGGGTTTATTATGGGCACCCCACTTTAAGTTCATGAAATAAGTTTATGAGCGTAGTTTACTTAAATGATGTCACTGTTATAATCATTGTTTTTTTATTTGCAGTAATGTTCTTTTAAGATGTAACGAAACGAGTTTCCAGCTGCACTTAAAAGAAAGAGAGGAATGGTTTCGGAAATTACATAGTATTCTCCCATAATATATTGGGATATAATGTACTCCACTTTAAAAACGTGAGCACCTTTGACATCTTATATGGCTCATTTACAACTAAAATATGAATGCTTGGTTTTTTTCTCTTCTTATTCTACTGCTAATGTTTGATAGAACACGCGATCACTACCATTTAACGATTATTAAACTAAAGTGTAGGGAATTAATTGATCAAAAAAATGAGAAAAAACCATCCGGTTTTGGTAATGTAAGCATTATTTTGAAGTGATTTGTCTGAGCATCATCTACGTTAAAACATAAATAATGACAAGTTGGAAAATTTCTCATTATCACGATAAACGAACGAAATCTACATCTTCATGCCCGACTTTAAATGTTGATATATAGCGACATTGAACCACAGGGCAAATAAACATTGCATGAGGTGTTAGGTTTGATAAATATCTTGAATTTGATGAAGTCGGTAGATGTTTCTCAAATTTATGATTACGTCAAATAATGAGACTACTCTAAGCATGATAGTCACGTCTTGAAACACGTTGCTCATCGCCTTATATATCAGAAAACTAAAGATTTAGAAGTGAATGCATTTTTTAACGAGTCTGTGAGCACTTTATCAACTCGAGGTACATGCATTTTCACACGTTTTACTTGAAATTCATGAAGGGACAATTCTTACACAGTCTTCATTACACATTGTTGATCTTGAATTATGTTACATGTACTTTGACTTTTAATATACACATATCTCTCGCTCTTTATACGGCGTTTTGCAATAACGGCCTTTTTGTTTTATGCCCGTGTTTCATTTTAAGGCCAGAGATAATGAAACCTTTTGTTTTCTAACACAGATAAGAGGAATTGCATGGGTTTTTGAGGCGTATGAAACTTAATTGTAGGTCACTTTATCTTTCTATTGTCACGCTCTTTCTTCACACATTTTAATGAGAAACTCAAAATTAATATTTTTTTACTGGGTTTAAGTGGATTTGTCATTTGAGCGCTGTCCACTGATAATGCCAGCGACAGCAGTGATGTCATGCGAATCTTCAGATATTCAACAATTTTGTTATAAGCATTTCTATTTTTCGATTTTGTATTACATGTAGTTGGAAATTAAGGTTGGACCGTATCACAACTAATTTAAATGGGTCTCTATGTAAAATCATGTTTTGCTTTTCAGCATTTCGCTTTACCCCCAACTTTACAGGAACCTATCAAGGCCGCAAAGCGAGGTATGAGTAAACTGTACATGTATATCCATCATAAAATTATATTCCAGCGTGTTGAAGGAGTCCTGCTTACTGTGCTTACAATGTGTTTGTATATTGAAAAGAAATCTATGGTTTACCAGCACAAATTGCACCCTGTATTTATAGAATTATTTCAGTTTTGCATGCTTACTTTTTTATTATTTGTTAGTGATAACACTTCGCGATACGTCTTTAAATGTCCATTGGTTTACATTTAGTAAATAGAGCTACATTAAACTTTTTTTCGAATAATTTTAAGCAAGTGCATATTTATGTAAACCAAGGGCTTGTTAGATTATGACATTCTATTTATTAATCGTAAATTGAGAGAAAAATGCCCTACTCGATTAAAATGCCGCTTATATAAAATTATTATTTGTGGACTTTGTCGTTGATTTTTACCTCTTGATAATTAATAGATAATTACTTTCAAACAAATGTCAGCCCCTTTCGATTTCACGTTCCTTTAAACACGTACTTGTATTCAAGGCCATGTTAGCACTAGTTTTGAACCCGATAAAATTAGAGGGGGAAAAACACTGCTAATTATCATAATAAAAATAGCGCTTTCCACATGACCTTACACGCACACGTAAATGCAAAAGACTTTCTTAATTCCCTAAACAATGAAGGTTGCGACTTGAACAGTTAAAAAAATTCACACAAAGTCAACCACATTTGTCATTTATATAAGCAAGTTTTGAATAATTGGCTCGTGTGATCTGGTTATCTGGTTTTTGGGTTAATCCGGAAACACTGCAAAGTATATGCAGTATAGTCATTGGTATAAGCTTGACGTCATCGTAAGCCAATTAAAGCAGATTACGCTCAGTCTATTGACTATGTAAACGCTAAGGTTATTTCTTGAAAGTTAAACAAGTCTTAGCAACTCGTTTTTGCGAAAATACTGAAACTGACATATTGATTTAGTAAATAGAGAAATTTTGAACGCCGAATATGCAAAGTACTCGAACCAGCAAAGCATGGGCTTTTGTGTCTATTGTTTTTAAAGATGGTGCAATATCATTGATACTGCCCAACGGCTAATTAATGATGCTAAAAACCTGCAAATATGGAATTTTAGAACTATTGCTATTTGAAAAACAATGCTTTATAAAGCATACAATAACCATTTCTAAATTAAGCAACGAAATGAATAAAATGAATGAATTAAGTTTTGCTTAATTTTTTATTTAATTTTTAAGTATTTGACATTCATCCTTTTCATCCTATATCCACTCTTTTCCGAAAAAGGAAATTTGAGTTTTAGTTACCCAAATGCTTGCTTTTAAAAATGCTTTGGAAAAACAAACTATTTTTTCTAAATCTGCCTTTCAGACATTGTGCAATGGCGTCATGCATGTGTACACCTCATTATCTCCGTATGGGAATGGGGATTCTTACATTTTGCACTAATGCTTCACCCGATTTGTAATAATGTCTACTCAGTAAGATTGTAGAAAGCTGGAGTAATTGTCCAATTTCAAAATGGATTCATTGTTAGATTATGTACACAAAGCAAACGTTTAATACATGTATATTGCCTTGTCATTGGTAGGAAATTGAATGTATGGCATGTGGTACATTTTTAAAATCAGGTAGAAATCTTCACTGTTTAAATTAGAAAATAGAAACATATTTTCCTCTGCAATTATGTTGAACTTCCACACAGGCTCCGCAAAATAAAAAAGCGTAAGCATCAATTAGATATTTTCGCAATATAGTCCCCAATTAAATTCGTGTTTCATTTACTAGCTGAAAGCAATTTTTGTCCCTTTTCTGTTTATTTCTCCATTCGAAATTGTGAAACGTCATTTGCGTTTTGTAGAAGGCTTTTGGGTACATGGTTGGAAGGTTTAACCTTTTTACGCAAAGAGTTTCAAGAAGACGTCTTAATTATAAGGCTCTACATCGGCATCGAGCTTTTAGCTTCTTGGGGCCAGCATATTGCACCAGTAATCATGACATTCATCTGAATGCTATTTGTCTTTTTTACATCCATCGCAGGCTATAAAAATTGCTGAGTTTGCCAATCTTCCAGCAGAATTAGGACTCGGTGAAAGGATTCATTGATTTCATCACTTACAAGAGCTGGGCTGGCATTGATGGAACTTTGATTATTTCTTCCTAGAAGGTGGTTTCGAAATATTTCTATCGCCTTTCGCTGTTTTTGATATTAAGACATGTCGGAATTTTCAGAAGCATATATTTAAATGGCTCAGATAAGTGTACTATAAGGGATTTCTTACTAGATTATTACATTTTTCTACAGAATTCTTTCTTTGCTATTCGAAAAGTATTTGTGTTTGTACTTTTCTGAGATACAAAACGGTAGTAATTGCCATTTTTCTATTTGTTGTTCTAGTATACATTCTGTTTGTACAACATGAAGAACTAATTTTTTTAAAATATTGTGTTGATGGCAAAATGTCACAGCCAATTTAGAAATGAATCTTATCAATGGTTGACATCGTATTCTATCCCATGTTCGTGATTGTTACAATTACGAGGAAACTAAATATATTATGTATATCATTCATAAGTTAACGCATCTCCTGATCCATAGACATTATTTTATATGCAAATAAATGTATGGTAGCGTTATTCTGAAAGCAATCCAAAATAAGAGAAGTTAAAATGTCCAATACAGTCCATAGATCGAGATACAGATAATGCAGACATTTGTATTAGTATGTTTTGATTATCCTTGTTTGGTATTAGTTTGTGTTTATTCCGGATATTTTAGGCAACATTTTCGTATATATCTTTGAATTTTTAGGGAAAGGAATTCTTCTCAAAATTGAAACAAGAATTGCTGACGTCAAATGTTGATGATCCAAAAAACGAATGGAAATTGTTGCTCGATAGTTTACGTTTGAAGGTTTGCATGAACTCTTTCTATTCATTTTACCAAAACTACCTCTTTGGTACCTGTGATGTATTCAATGCGATATACAATATTTTACGATTTCTCTAGAGAAAATTTATTGTGTAGAGAATTAACTCCAACTTTCCTTCTCAAATCGTTGTCATCAAAGGTTTACCTTATTGAAGAGTTATTTTGCTAATCGACTTAAATATATTTTAAATTCCCGAACTTTTCATGTCAAGGCTTTTAACCCGACTGAAAGTTCTATTCATGCACTTTCACCTATTCTTGCGTTTCATTTGTATACATTTGTGTTAGAAAATCTATTCTTAATAAGGTTTAGCTTATTTTGTCTCTTGTGTCATCCTATTGTGACCCAAATTGGAAAAAAATCGGTTTACTGTTGGGAGTCCATTGAGAAATAGTATGAATTTGCAAGAATGTTGTTTACTCGGGACAACAATACATACACGATGAGCGTTTTCGTTTAAAATAACATGAGGTCGGAAGAATTAGTCTGTAATTACAAGGCGCAGGTGCTAATGTCCAAAAATGCATGATGCATGAATCATTTGCGAATTTAATATTTCGTCAATATTTTCTTCTTTTTAACAGCTCGCAGCAGGGAATCACCGCAATGTAAATGAAATACCTATACCAGGGACATATTTTAATTAATATTTGCATCATATATTGCAAATGTTTAACGAAAGATTTTTTTAAAAAACTGGATGAGCTTCGCTGTTTGCGTTAAATGTTAAACATAGCCCTGGTTTAACATTTTTGGTATCTTTGCATTATGCGTTATGAATAGTCTACTAAAATCATCCACATAAAAATTAAGCCAATAGCTTGTTTCCTCAATATAAAGAAAATAGAACGATCAACCACGGCTTAGCAGAAGGCAAAAAATGCGTTTTTGAAATTGTTCACGTATAGTTCAGGTGTAGTTAGGAAAAAAGTGTGAGATAGTTAGGTTAGGTTATACCTGCAAATTTTTTTTTAAATCATGATCAAATTTTCGAAAGTTGTCAGCGATAGCACAATAAAGTACGTTTTGATGCTTTTCCACTCATTATTAACAATGCCAATTGTGATTTGACCCAGGGTTAGTACCTTGGTTTAGACCAGTGTTTTGGTTACGAAATATAACGCCCTTAGCTACTTGTCCAATCAATGAAATATGTTCACCACCACCAGCCCTCTGAGATTTGGACAGGCCAATCAGTCCAATTATATGTGAATTTATTCGATGACTAATAAGACTTCATGGTTGTAAACTTTCTTAATTATGAACATGGCGTCACACAAGCTCGCTGTTTGCTAGGAATTACCTAAAATGCACACAAAAAACAGTGTTTGCAATCGCCATTCTTGACATTTGGCCTTAATTTTCTTTAGTATATGTATGATTTTGAGGCCCGCTTAAAACAATAATTAAAAGGAGATTGGTTTTAGCACAAAAAAAATACACAACAACAATTTCGTTTTGGACTTGCTGTATAAAACAAGGATGTAATTTAGCCGTATCTTGCCTCACAATGACCTTTTAAAGCGCATTTGTTATGCACCTAAAAATTAAAAATAGTGACCCTCAAGAATTACATTAAATTTTGCTCCTGATGTAAATACGCATAAATACAGGAAAGAATAATGATTGCTGTCCATACATCAGTGCAAAGAAAATATGTGCTATTCAGCAAGTACTCGCAGCTGCTGAAACGTCTTGACCTTATGTCATTTTATAACGTTTGGATTATTTAGTTTATTCTGAAATAAGAATTCAGCTGCACTTACCTACATGTGCATTTACCTGCGTATGAAGCTCGTGCAAAACATTTCCATCCTTGGTCATGTTTCCAACCAAAGTTCCAAGGCTGGGATAGAGGAGTTCAGAGGTTTTTCTGAATTGTGGATGAATTCGGAATTACAAAATGAGGGCGGGGAGAAGATGGAAGTGTTCAACTTTATTTATTCCCAACTTTAATTACAAATAATCGGCCAGAATAAATTAAAATGTCCATAAAAAGACAGGTTTAGAATGATTAATTGTTGAAAAGCAACACAATAGGCCTAAGAGAAATAGTTAGACTATGTACAGTACATCATACATGTAGAAAACGTTATAACACTTACTTACATGTAGTTCAAGTAAAAACACTCCACATTGTCTGTGACCATTTGCACTAGCCCTTTAGCACAACCAATTAATGACCAAGCTTTCGATTTATCACGTCTTGATCGTTGACAAACAACGTTATCTCTCAATTAAGTGCTACATGTAGGTCAATGGTCACTTTTAACAAGGAGGTTAGAGGATTAAACCTAATTCACCAATCAAATCACAGGTGAACAAGGTATTTTTTGTAAAATGCCTTGAATTTTTCTAATGAAGGTGAGGGTTAACCCTCAAATCTCTCCTTCTACCCCACCTCTCCATTGTGCAAGGGTCTGGCGAGGGTATGCTACATGTATGAATTCATGGCTCTAACCAATATGAAAGTTTATGTAACTTTCAGGTCAGTGCACAAATGGGTGGTGTGTGTGAAAAAGCTAACTTTTCAGTAAGAACAATAGCAAAGTCAAAAATTGTTGGAAATTGGACGAAAATAATTTCCCCATAATAATCTTCCCTTTTTTAAATCCTGCGAATGACCTTGGTAACGTCATCTAAATGGACGAATATGAACTTGTGGCTTTTTACAGAAGAAAACACTCGAATAAAGAAATAATAACGATGATGATAATAACTTCCAGTAAGTACACTTTTCATTCATAATAGTTCGTGCTCGGTTCGACATAAATGAAATAATAGCCTACGTTCGTATAGGCTATACAGAACACTGTAAGAAATTTGATTCTGAGTGCATTTTCTAATTTTTAATACATAAAACGTGTGCGTTCCATCAGACAATGTGTAATTGTACAAAAGTGACTAAAATGGAAAGAATGTTACAGTAATTAAATGCATGCGTGATGTTATGCAAAAATTCAGCGTTATAAATGTACTTGTAATCTGTAGGCAGAAAGGTACCAATTTTACGTAAAAACATTTCCGCATAGGGTGTCTTTCTGTCCTTCGGTATACTGATTCTAATATTGGAC